>JAVXUL010113793.1:0-17775 GCA_035590515.1 Trichilia minutiflora
TATTACTAGTTTGACAGCTTGCAGGAGGAAAATCCAATAGGCAAGCCAGAGGCTGTTTGAATTTTGGTACAGCGTACATGAAAAAAGATTTGTTTGGCTTGGTTTCTACTCCCCATATTGGCTTGAGGTTTATCATTGATGTGGGCAGTTTGTGCATGGAAATGGGATTCTTCAACTGTTCCTGACATTTAACAATTTTTTGGTAAGATGATGGGTGGGAATCAAAAAGTTAGGAAAAATAAACTGTTTATGTTTGATTGATTTCACAAGTAGTAGAATGAAGTAGAAGGCTTTTTGCTGCTGAGAATTGGACCATCATGTTAAATTACACCCAGAACGCTAACATCTTGTCCAGATTTTTGAAAGCTTGCAACGAAGGTCTACTATATATACAGCTAGGTTAAGGTCAGACAGAGATGTGTTTACAGTTGCATTGGCACATCTACTGTAGATGGTCGTTGAAATTTGGCTTGCAATATTCATTTTGTTAATAGTCTTCGTTGCTGTGTTGTCCAAGTATACATATTATATCAGCTTCTATAGAGTTGATATTCTGATTCTTTTCATGGTTACTTCAAATTTTGTCAACAATGGTTTTACTATCTGTTGAAAATGAAAATACATATTTTCATTGATTATTGGTTTTAAATTTAAATCGTGGGAAGGATACATGTGGGTTTTTTTTTCATTTCTATACCCTCGAAAGAATCAGTTATTGAAAACTTGTGTTACAATTTTATCACCTAATATAATATGTCAGTATATCATAAGACCGGAATTTTGCTACTGGCTGTAACAAGGCCTTGATGCAAAGATAACAACGTAGGTCTTCATCACAAATTATTGATGTGCATATATATTATGTTTATAGGTTTAGCATTTACTCATTTAATTAAATTATTCAAAATGCAATTAAGTCATCTACCAACACGGAACATTCATTTATTTGTTATACAAATGACAATCACACATCAGTGCACGTTGATTAAAATTATCCGAACACAAAAACCAATCTACAATCCATATAATCAAGTATCTGCTGCTTTGGAGAAAGGATGATGGATGAGAAATGGGAAGCAACATCAGTTCTTTTTTCCTGCTTACATTGACACCAAAGGATTCGGTCATATCGGGATCGTGTTGCTTCATTCATTTGGGAACTTTCAATCAAAATGGTATAATAATTGAGCCAATGCCAACTCAATATTGTGTATCGCAAATGTCATTCCTGGACACAACTTCCTTCCGGCACCAAAGGGAATATATTCAAAATTTGTTCCCCTATAATCAACTGAGCTATCAAAGAATCTCTTATGATGAAATGTCTGCTATTCCAATGCCTTGGATCGCTTCCAATGGCTCATGCATTGATTGTAACTCTAGTTTCTCAAGTATCAGGTATCATCTTATGTCGTAGTAAATTACTTTTCTACCATTAGATAACATTGTTTTCCTGCCATGTCAACTGTAAAATGACAAACTCAGAGCCACAGAAACTACTTATTTGGCTATTTGTTATTAAAAAACTTCTACCAATGGCACATGCAATGATTATAACTCTAGTTTTCTCAGGTCTTAGGTATCGTGTCTCATGTCGTAGTAAATGACTTTTCTACCAATTAGATAACAGTCTTTTCCTGTCGGTTCAACCGGCTTGAAACGTAGATAGAATGGACCATCTATGGCAAGTCGCTTGGCTCGTGCAATAAGAGATTTGAAACAGTAGCTTCACTTTTGTTTAAAGAATAAAGACATTGGCCGATTCCAATATGACTTGTTGACCCTCGAAAGCAAACGATAAAGTTGTTTAAAGAAATAGGGAGAATTACAAATTCTCCCCCTAATTTTTTCAAATTTTAAAAATCTTCTGTTAAGATATTTATAACAAAACCCTCCTAATAATTTGTTCAAATTTTTAAAAAAAATTATCAGAAAATTTGTAACAAAATCTCTCATAATTTTTAAATAAATAATAAAAATCTAACTTTCTCTACATGTCTTTATTATGTTAAGTGCTTTTATGCTTAAGATTTCTATTTAGTAAGAATCATTTTTTTAATTAATTCCACGATTTATTTCATTAAAGATATAATAACTGAAAAAGAAAGCTCTACATTTTACAGTTTAATTTCAAAAGAATACAATAACTCCTGGAAGATTGTGTAAGTGGGAAAGTTAGGGTTATGGTGTACAGATAAATCTTATTTTTTTTATTTAAATTGTTTGATACCACTTAATAGCTGTTTGGTAATAAAAGTTATATTAAAATATGGATGTTGTGGCAATTAACAGTCGTATATATTTTACTTAAAAGGTAGTGATATTAATTAGGTCATCCCCGAATTTACCATGAATATGCCATTTTTCCCTATCCCCAATTTAGTACCCATACCAGCCTCACAGGGGACAGGAACCCAAGGGGAATTTTCTTGAGTAATACTACTATCCCCAAAACTTATCTAAAGTATTTCATTCCAAGTAATGTGTTAATTCAAGTGGCATTACCATACATATAATTTAATGATGGACTCAAGTCATTTGGTAGTGTGCATGCGATACGAACCACATGAAATTTATTTATTATGTTGGAAAGATGGGGTTTTCTCCGTGGTTTTTGCGTAGTGTAAATATTAGGGAATGCTTGATTCATCGTAGAAGGTTTGCACTAAGTACCTCCAATTAATTGCACCAAATTTTTGTGGTGATTGAATATTATCAAAATTATTATAAACATCAATATATTTGTCTGCTATTTTTTCCGGGGACTTTGTTTCCTTATTGGTTCTGATGGCATTTTGGTAAACTTTGTACAGCACATACAAGATGAAGATGCAGGCAGACCATATAAGAAGTTTCTGTGAGTTTTCCTCTACTATCAATTTGTTTGATAATAATTGTGAAGAAGAAAAACTGGGTTTGTCATTTTCTAACTTTGCTGTTGTATTTGTGTTCTGCTTATTTCTGAAAAGAGCTGGGTAAACATTGTTTTTACAAGATCTGTTTTGTTAAATTCTTCCATTGATTGCCAATGGAGCTTCCAATCTTTCTTATATCATGGAAATTTTCTCACTTTCTCTCTCTCTCTCTCTCTCTCTCTCATACAACACGTGCAATTGCATATCCTCAATCAATGAGATTCTTCAATTATTGTTTTCATTGCATGCATGCAAGCTGAATATACCATTAACATGGTCTTTTACATGATCTGATGGATGGCCTGTTTTAAGGAAATAAAAAAAACTGAGAGTATGCAAGTTTTAAGACCATTCGACTATTGAAAAATTTACAGTAACTGACTTTATAGTATAGTGTTGGAAGAATATTATTGTTTAGGTTTTTGTGAAATGTTTGGATAAGTTGTGCAATTTCAGTGTCTAGTCAGGAGGCATAGCTATAGTGCATCCGTTGTACTACTACAACAATCGAACCAACGGCCGTTGAAAGTAGATACATACAGTGCTTCCCTGTAGCAATAACTAGAGGTTGGCTATAGCAGTGGTCAAAGTTCGAGGTTATGTATAATTGAAAAAGAAACTGATCTCTACTAAAGAATTGGTACAAAAATGAGAATTTTGAAAAACATACATATTACTTGTTGGACAAATTTAGTTGTACCCTTATCATGAAAATAAGAGGCATTGTAAGTTGACTAAATAAAATTCTTTTACATCCGAGGTTGTTTTATTAGTAGACAAACATTAAGAACATGATTTTCTTATGAAAGAAAAAAAATTAGAGGTGTCGTATAGCTCCCCTTCCAATGGGCATATTATCTGCTACTCTTGATTATAGATAGAGCATAGTGTATAAATTGCAAAAGAAGAGCCGTTCGAGAGAATGAATAGGCAATAACATTAGGGCATTGCCGAACCTAGGAAGCTTTTGATGAACGTATCCATGTATTAGACTGATTGTAACACAGAAAAGAAATCTTGAAACATAGATATAACAGATTGCACAACAGAAATAAATTAAGAAACTTGTTAATGGAAATGTTAAGATGGTGAGAGAGAAGATGGCGAAATTCATGATCAGTATATGGAAGTTTAGTATTTGTTTGAGTTTTGTTAGAGCTTGTTGGAGAAACCCAGAAACAAAGCTCATCTTCTTAAGCTTTAACATCATATGAAGCAAGTGTTTATCATAGTAGGAGAATTATTGTCGAGTAAAACACGACAAGAACACGACAACCCATGTTTGGCTTCTTTCTCTTCTCTTCTAACTTGCAATCATAGGAATAAACCGCCAATGGATCGATGGGCAGGGAACCCAATACAAACGAAAGCACCCGTTGATTTTATCATCTGATAAAAAATTAATTTAATATATGATTAATGAAAGTATTTATAGATTTTATTAGTATAGAATTATAATAAGTTAATTTATATTAGATTTATAAATTCTAATTATTTTAGAAAAGTAATTAATAACATCCCTCAAATTATTTTTTTATTATTATTTTTCTTCCGTTAAGGAAACGTATAATATAAAGTTACGTGATTGTCGGTAAAGGAACAAAGGCGTTTAGAATTCGAAATATTCTGGCTGGCATTTCTCGAATAGTGAGATGACGTGGCATCCCAAGCAACATCTATATTATTTCGGCGCGGCCCATAAGAAATAACGTCAGAAAAAAAACAAATCATTCATTTCTTGAAGTGATAGTAAACCAATCACAACATGACACCTCACAACGCGTATCCCATAATTCAATTTAGGGAACTTATATCATCCAAATCCCTAATTATTTATATTTTCTTATATAGATACATAGTTTTTCAATTTATCTTAATGGGTTTTATTTGAATGCAAGTATTAGAGTTTAGAGCCTATTTAATACAAATTTAAAAATTATTGACCCTTTTAATAAAATTTAAAAAAAAGGGGACATATATGATAATGTACCTCTATTTTTTAAACCATAATTAAAGACAAATTTAAAAAGGAGAAAACGCGGTTGAGTTGGACTGGGGCTACCGATTTTCCTTTTTCTTTTTTTTAATCCTTTTTTCTTTATATTTTCATTTATTGAAATTTTTTTCTATTTTCTTTAAACAAATCCACAAATCCTTCTTGTGTCTGTTTGGCTGATTTTCCTGGAGAGATCCGGTACGTGCTTAAGGGATTGTTTTAAATGTTAAATTGGTTAATTGCGTGTCAAATGGGAAGATTTATTTTTTTTTTTTTGCAAATTAATTGTTGGTTATTACTTCTGATGTTTCCAGATCTTTCTAAGCTTTGACTTGTTTTAAAACCTTACCTACTTCTTTTTATTTTTTTTTAAATTTCCACCGTATAGGTGTAAATACACTTTTCATTCCCTCAAAAATAGTTAGTAAAAGGCAGTTTTTTTAGATTTGTGAGTTGGAGATCCTATCATTAGCTGAGTGGTGCCGTTTTCTTTCTGGGTATGATGAGAAAAGTTTTAACCTCTTTTATTTTGTAGTTCGATTTTGTATGATATTGTAATGTTCTTGTCTGTTGAGTTTGGGTTTTTTTTGAATATGGATTTGGTTTCATTTGGGATTTTTGAGAGTTTTCTATGCTGATTGGGATTTTTGAGAGTTTTCTCTGCTGATGATTGAAAGGTTATCGTTGAGGTAGATCTGTTAAAATCTTGTAGAAAGTTGAAATCTTTGCCATGTTCATGTTGATTTTGATGTGGGAAAGATGGTGTTCTATGATTTCTGTTTGATGCTATTGCTTTTAATTTTGTCAGAAAATACATAAAAGAAGAAGAAGAAGATAAAAAATGGATGATGCAATGGCAGCTACAAGGTATTGGTGTCATAGGTGTTCTCGAATTGTGAATCTAATCGTGGAAGTGGAGATCAAATGCCCCGTTTGTGAAAGTGAATTTGTAGAAGAAATGGTAAATGGTTCAGATAACTCTAATCAAGACCAAATACCAGATTCTGATTTTGGATCAGACCGCGCCCTCTCTCTTTGGGCACCAATCTTGCTAGGAATGATGGGTAATCCGCCTCCACATGGTAGGAGGTTTAGGAGAACAGACTATGAGGAGGAGGATAATGAGAATGAAAATCGTGATGAATTGGTTGGAGAACTTGAATCCTTTGTTACAAGGAGAAGAAGGAGAAATTCAGCTGCCATTTTGCAGTTGCTGCAAGGAATTCGAGCCGGTTTGCAATCTGAATCTGAGAATAACGATAATAATGATAGGGATCGGGATAGGGAAAGAGATAGTGGTAGAGATAGTGAAAGAGAGCGAGAGCGTGTGATTTTGATCAACCCTTTTAGTCAAACTATCATTGTTCAAGGTTCTTATGATGGTCAAAACCAGAATGAAAATCATACCCCAGTTGGATCGCTAGGCGATTATTTCATTGGTCCCGGTTTGGATTTGTTGTTGCAACATTTGGCTGAAAATGATCCAAATAGATATGGGACACCACCGGCACAAAAGGAGGCTGTCGAAGCAATGCCTAATGTGAAAATTGAGGAGCAAATGCAGTGTTCAGTATGTTTGGATGATTTTGAGATTGGTACAGAAGCAAGAGAAATGCCTTGTAAGCATAAGTTTCATAATCAGTGTATATTGCCATGGTTGGAGCTTCATAGTTCTTGTCCACTTTGTAGGTATCAACTACCTGCCGATGAATCAAAGCTTGAGTCTGAAAGGTCTAGAAATGGCAGTAATCAAGAAAGTGAGAATGAGAATTTGAGTAATGGTAGTGATCATGCTCGTACTCATACCCATGCTAGGCATGGTAGCAGCGATGTTAGTGGCGAAGAAGGAGATGGTGAAGGGAGAAATGAAAACGGGAGAAGGTTTTCATTTCCTTGGCCTTTTAATAGTTTGTTCTCTTCCTCAAATTCTCAATCTGGAGGAAACAATTCAACCTGAAACTCAGGTTCTCAACCTGGAATTGCTTCTCAAACTGAGAATTGAGGCTAAGAAATGAGTATGTTTCTATATGTGATATTGTTAGCTTGTTATTTTTTGGATGTTGCTTGAATGTTTTTATGATTTGTGTATGTACATAGCTATGCGTTTCTTACTTGCCGAATTCAAATCTCGAAAGTTTGGAAGAACATATTATGTTGTGTGATTCTGTACATCAGAAAAAATTCTGCTACTCCTATATCATTCTCATTTCGCTTTGTTTTCCTTTTTCAAGTTTCTCCTTTCCCCTGCTTGCCTTGAGAAAGATTCAGCAATCATGTGCTAAAACCATGTAAAATTTCTCTCGATAAACCTTTTGCTTGAATTATTTATTGTATGGTCAAAGCAAGCATAACTTGCAGAAGATCGTGCATACGATTGTAGTGTAATTACTTGAGTTGATAAATTATGACCCGGCAATAAATTATCAAAAATGATTCATTCTTTCACAGCAGGGCGGGCAAATAAAAGGGATTAGCTTTTCCTAACCTTAATTGTTATTTGAATAAAAGGTTTCTGCAAAGGTTTGAAACAAACTCTGCTTTGATTGATCAAGACAGAACAAAGCTCACTGCTACACAAAATCATGCCTTAACAACACGCCAATTGCACAAGTAAATAGCAAAGAACGATTCTTTTTTCTGAATCATTAGTAGATCTAAACCCAAAATTATGTTTCTTATCATGATGATTCAATCATGTATCAAAATTTATACGGTCAAAATATAGAAACAAAGTACGCTGCTGTTGATGCAACTATGCAGCATTTTTCTTCCCTAGCATGCCAGGAAGAACCTCCCACCAAAAAAGATGATAGCAAAATAAAAGAGAAGGCAACCAAAAACAAAATAACTGTGCGAATCTCGATCGTCAATTCACAGTCAAGATCTTGATTACTGTTGCAGTTCCAACACGGTGAAGAGCCACGACAGAATCTCCTTTGTTGCAGAGGCCCTTTTCCTTGGCATGATCAAGGGCAAACTCCAGTGCTTCTTCAGTTGTCTCTGCATCAGAAGCTCTAGCAGAACCTGCATACAAGAGTGGAACCAACCCCCGAACGATTAGACTATGCATTGCTGGAGCTTCATTGCTGCACGACCAATCAAAATAATCAGTCTTGATCTCAGGGACAACCACGGAAAGAATGGGCATGCCTGGCCTGTACTTAGCCACGAGCTTTGCTGTACTCCCTCCCCTAGTTAGAACCAATATGAGAGCTGCTTTTGCAGAATTGGCTGTTCTAACGGCAGATGAAGCAAGACTTTCCAATGGGCTCATAGGAACTGGAGAGTGTTCCATAATCCTCTTAAAAACGTCTCCATAATCAAGTGTGCTTTCTGCTTCTACGCATATTTTGGCCATGGTACGAACCGCAAGATCTGGATAGGCTCCAGCAGCCGTCTCACCACTAAGCATCACACAGTCTGTGCCATCAAGAACTGCATTGGCAACATCTGTGGCCTCGGCTCTAGTTGGCCGGGGAGACTTGATCATGGACTCCAACATTTGTGTTGCAGTCACAACAGGTTTTCCTTGGATGTTGCATTTGTAGATCATTACTTTCTGTGCCAGAAATATCTTTTCTATTGGAATCTCCATCCCAAGGTCGCCTCGAGCTACCATAAATGCATCTGACTTTGCAAGGATGTCATCAAAATTTGCCACTCCTTCCTGATTCTCAACCTATCAAATAAATTGTAAAGGCATGAGATGCCAAATCGGAGAAAATGATCTATTTCATAATGAAAATGATGACAGTAAATATGAATAATATGAAAATTACAACAATCCAGTAAATCAACAAACAGAAATTCTTCCTTCCAAATCACCCCAAGTAACACATAATTTAATGAACAATCTTTAACTACAAAATATAAATGCTAGTAAAATTTAGGTTCTGATCTATATCCACGAACAAGATCCCGTGTAATATATTACATGGGAGTTACTTACCTTTGACATGAGCACGATATTCTTAGCATGCTCTCCAAGCAACTTCCGAACCTCAACAAGATCAGAACCTTTACGAACAAAAGAGAGAGCAATCATGTCGATCTGATTGGGAATTCCCCACTTCAAGATATCCTCCTCGTCTTTCTCTGTTAAGGTTGGGAGATCCACTATGACCCCCGGGAGATTAACATTCTTCCTCTCACCAAGCATAGCAGAGTTCTCACAACGACATTTAACCAAACCTGCTTTCACATCACAAGATAGAACAGTAAAAGTGATTGTGCCATCCGCACAAAGTATCACACTCCCTGGCTTGACATCGTGGGCCAACTTTTTATAGCTCATGCAAATCATGTTCTCATCACCCTTCACGCTATAATCAGTGCTTATGGTGATTTCTTGACCTTGCTTCAGCTGGATGGGCTTTCCATCTTTCAAAAATCCTGTTCGAATCTCTGGACCCTGTGAGATCACCATGTCAAATAAGCAATTAGGAAAATCCTTTAATCTGCTATCTTTCCAGAAGGATGACTGTATTGGAATTTAACTTCATATAGCAAGAGAGGAAGAAACAAAAAATTTTAAATAAAGATGCAATCAGACTTCAAAAGACTAGAAATGGAGATAAGGAAAAAGAGAGAACTGGCACCATGGAAATGACTCTGCCAGATTAAGAGTTAAACACAGTGGCTGTTCGTAAAACTCAGATGCACAACATATGAAATGTTTTGTCAATGCTTCATGAATTACTAAGCCATCCTGCTTCATACTTAGCATTAGTGCTACTAACAACAATTGTAGTTGATGAATTCCAAAATTAGCATATACCCAGAGAAAGTATTACCAGTTAAACCCCCTAATACGCATGAAAATTCACATATGAAATGGCATGTAAGATTACATGGACATAGACGTGGTTAAGACTACAGTCGATGGAAGAATTTTTATCCAGTCTTATGGATATTATTCATAAACAGATTAACACAGTAAACAGCATTACTTGTTTCCATTTCCCCTGGACAAAGTTTAAACTTCCAATATTAATTCTATGCATTAGAAAATCATCGCAAAGAACTTATACTTCAGCAAAATCATCGCAAAGAACTTATACTTCAGCATGCATTTGAACTAAGAAAAAAACCACCATACCTATAAAAAAGAAAAAAAAAAAGGCAAAAGAATTAGCATACACCAAGAGCAAAACGATTTTTCATATCTGCTAATAGACAAGAAACCAATCGTCATCTGAAAACCATGAAAACCAATACAACCCAGAATTAGGAAAGAACCAACAAAACCAACGAATAAACAAAAATAAAACACACATGACTGCCTCCAGAAAACCCGGATCAGACATCACCAACACCAAATCAAGCAAAAACAAGGCATACCCAGTTGCAAATATCACAAGCAAGACCAGGGAAAACAAATCTACCTTCGTGTCAAGCATGACAGCACAGAGAATACCGGTGTTGACCATGGCAGTTCTGAGATTGTTCAGCGTTTCTTGATGATACTCGTGAGATCCATGAGAGAAGTTGAAACGGGCAACGTTCATTCCAGCTTTTAGTAACTTCTCTACCATCGGAATCGATCTTGAAGCGGGTCCCAAAGTACATACGATTTTCGTCTTCGGTTTCTTCTCAAACGTTGAAACTCCGTCGTTTTCCATTTGTTTGAAGGAAAGGTGAAAACTTTAGACACTTGTGTAGGAGATTTAGGAGCGGAGAAGGAAATTTGTGAAAGGAAGAGAGAAATGTTAAGTTTCAAATAGACAGCTCCGTGAGTTGGCAGGGGAAGAATAATTTTGTTTGTGTTTTTGGGTGAACAAACCTTTATTGGAATATGTTGTGCGGAGCTGTGTGTAGTGTCACTTTGCCACGGACTCGATCAATAGGATATATATATTGGAAAGAAGAAAAAAAGAAAAATCATTACTTTCTTTATAGGAAAAGGAAACCCTAATCTAAGGAAGGAGTAAAAATTTTAAATGAAAATTCTGTAAAACTTTTGACTATTTAATCATTTATCACAATTTATCTTTTTTATTTAAAACGAATAGATTTAGAAAATGATAACTAGAATTTATAACAAATATTAAAACTTTTATCTCAATTTAATAAATTGAAGTATAAGAGATGGTTAGAAATGTTTGCTCGAAGGTCTATTATCATTTAAAAGGTGTCACTTCTAGAAGAATTCAAGCAATACTTGAAAAGGAGCTCTGTTCTGTTCTTGTACGTTGGCATTAGATTTTGGACTTGATACAGGTGAAAATGAAAGCAAAACTGTATATAATACAACAGGTTACACGTTTTTGACATAATAAAAAGGCAACGGTTGGTTACTTGGGAAGCCGTTATGATAGTGACAATACGGTCACTGCCATTTTTTATGATTTGCATGATACTTGTTGTCTTATTTGACTTTCAAACCCACCTTTGGGCCACTCTTCAGCCTTCTTTTTCTTTCAACATTTTGCATCCATCGTTTTGTCATGTGTTACGTGGTTACCACATGGTTAATAATAATGGTAGGTTTCCTCTTGAGTAAAGAAATCCATTGGCTAGAATCCACTGGTTTATAATATTTTTCAGTTTTATGGTTCGAGAGAGAGAGAGAGAGAAAGAGCGGTTAAAGCAATAACCTAACTCAGTCACTGCTTTCAGCACTTTCCATGCTAGCCCAAAGCACAAGGTGTTATGCTGATGGTTTTCATGTAGCAAATTCTCTTGAGAGACTTTTCACATGCACCTAGATTTGTAAGAAACGCCGCAGGAAAATGAGAAAACAACTGGCACCATCATGAAACCTGAAAAGAAGACTCCAAAAACTGGTATTTGCATAGTCAATACTGCGAATAAACAATTGCCGGACTTGGTTGACAAATTGAAAACACAAATGAAGCCAGACACAAGATCTGATGGAGTTTATACATTCACATGTATAGAAAGCCAAAATCAGAAAATATCGATATGTGATTTTCTAATTAAATTAATAGTCAAAGGAGGTCGACTGTCTGGGGATTCTCTTAAAATTGATTACAACCTACCATGTTTCACATGTTCAGTTCCATTCACTTCAAATAAACAAGAAACTGAAGAAAAAACAAACAAGTATAAAAATATATATAATAAAATCATAAGAAATTTTTTGAGGAACTAATTTTTTCTGGATGGGGATGAGAACTCAAGGAGGAGGCAAAAGAAGCATTCAGCAATATGGAAATTACATTTGGTAAGAATAATGTTCTTGTATTTGAAAGGATATTGTAATTTCTCTACGCTCAATCTGAACAAAAAGTGTAACATGAAGAATAATATTTCAAAATCAGCTAAGCTGAGCCGAGTTTGCCATAATTATGCCTCCATCCACCCACTACAATTCTAATATGAAGTGCGCTCTAGAATGTAAAAATTTCAGGAGAACGCTATAAATATTGGTTCAAATTCTTGAAACTACCTGCCCAAAGAGAATGCAACACACTATCTCTTCAGCTTTGATAATTCAACAATACAATCTTTGACAGTGTGATTAGTTCAAGCAGTCAGCATCCTCTAGAGCATCTTGGGTAAATTCATCAAGATATTTTAAAGCTCATCATGGTGCTGAGGTCGTTCCTTGTTCATTGCATCTAGTTTATGTTGTAGTTCCTACCATATTTAACAATTTACCCATTCTCATTAGAAACCAAAAGCAAAAGAGAAAAGGCTAACACTGCAAATTTTGGATAAACCATAGAAAAATTACCTGAAGCTTTTCTTCTTGGCAAACAGCAGGGGTGGACAATAACGCCACATATCTGCAATGATAAACAAGAAGTTAGACAGCAAGAAAGAGACAGACAGAGAGAAAGAGACAAACAGAGAGAAAGAGAGAGGAAAAGTTCTTACTCGCAACGGCTTGGCTCATCAACATCAGTAATCTCATTTTTCAACCCACATCTTAGCCTGACCTGTAAAACAGTACAGAGAGAATTGAATATATCGAATGGGTGTTTTGATTCAAAGTTCATTTAAATGACAATTTCCTGTAATTCACAAATCTTCAAATGCTAAATGCAGAATGTCTTACATATATCCATTGCACAAGCACGTGATGACTTTTAATATACATAGATTTGAGTCATTTGACCTATTAAATCGTTTCAACTAGAAGTACCCAATCACTTAAGAAAGAAAATTGAGAGCGATGGAGTTTTACCAAGTTATGACAAATGAAAGCATGGCCAACCACAGCAAAGTTGTAAGAGTTACCTTCATACTTCTATCGGGGCCATTCCAACACTTATCGCCATTTGAAAATAGCATGGCATGGTATGAGTCCTCGAATTTGTCCCAGACCCTATATAGCAAAAACAAAAGGACAGTGAGGATCATCACAGAGAAAGAGAGAAAGAAAGAAATTACAGAAAGGATATGGGTATCTTAAATAGGCATTTGATTTAATGATCATATAAGGGTTGGCAATGATCATATAGGCATTTGATTTAATGCGAACATATGTACATGACATAAATGGAATGGCATCAAATATTTGTAATACAAACTAGAAAACCCACTCATCTACTAGTGGCACTATTTCATCTTTGATTATTGCTTTCCTTTTTTATGCTTAGTTATTCATGAATGCAAGGATGACAACACGGTAAAATCTTATATGGTACAACCAACATATTCAGATTTGTCTACAACATGGAGCAGCAATGTGGAACAACAAACAATTTGTTGAGAGAAAAAGCAAAGAGGTACTACCTACATGACTTAATTCTCCCCAATATGTAAGATAGCAGCGAAACCATAAGTGCAACAAATAAAATGAGAAAAGAAAAGGGTTGTAGACACCTACCCCAGAAGAGTTTTTGAGTAGCCCTCCTCTTGGGTAGCTTTTTTATATGGACAGACTTTGTAAACATACCTAAAGCATGATCAGCCAATGTAAGATAAGTATAATTGAAGATAATTGCAATTGCCTGGAAAATCTAAAACAAAGACAAAAAACCAAGAAGTGAAAGATTGTAACTTGTTCTGCTTGCTCTCAAAACAATGATTGTACAACAAGTAGAACTCCTGCTCTGGCCCTGTAATATGAAACCTAAGATCAGTTTAGGGAAGCTAGGGTTAAGAATTAAATGCCAAAGCTTCAATTAACAAACATATGATCATCTTGTACCAACCAAAATCATGCTTAAGCTTTTGTGTCAAACTTGATATCCTTGACTGTATTTTAGACAACTTGTCACTAGACTCGTCATACTCCTTGCGGACACGAGCAGCCTCTAAAGAAGCAAAAGAGAACAAATGACACATTTCCATGCATAAATTTTCATTGTAAGTATAATGATTAAGAGTTTTGATCCTTACCCGATTTGTCTACTGGAGTTTGGAACAAATTAACAGCCTGCAGAATATTCCTTACTGTTTTTTGTATCTTCTCCAACCAAGATGGATTAGTAGGGTTTGTTGTCTCTGATAACATTAGATATATTAGAGACTGGGGATTATGCTGGTGTAAGTAAAAACAGCTAAAAGCTTTAAAACAGATTTGATGAATTTGTCGTCCAAATCAGAGAATTTACTGGAAAAAAAGAACTTGCAAACCTGATGAATCCAATTTTTCATCCAAATCAGATGTGTACGAAGTACCAGAATCATCATGATCCTTCTCTCTATTATAAGTTTCATCTTCCATATCATTGTCATCATATTTCTCAGTGTCATCATATCTTTCAGCGTTATCATATCTTTCAGAATCATCATCAGTATCTGTAGCATAACCATCCTCTTCCTCATCATAAGTATCCTCTAATATCTCTTCATGGTCCTCATGATTAGTATCTTTTCGATCACTTTCCCCAGATTGCTTCTCAGTTTTTTCTCCTGTCCAACGAGAAGCGACAAGGCGACCCAACTCTTCCCTTGACAACTCCTCAATATTTTCAGATGCTTCATTCCCCTACAGTGCCATGCAACAGTGACTATCTTAAGCTGATTGTATTCCCTGCTTGGTTTATTTTGAAGTGTATAATATGATAACTATGAAAATTACAACTATTTCATACATGCATGTTTGGGCATTGATGTAGAGCATCTTAGAAACCTACACTCACGTTACACAGACACAAGAACTAAACTTAATTTTGGATCTGTTTTATTTTTTCTTATTTAGATTGAATTACGTTTCCTTTTGCTTATTTGAGATAGATTACCATAACTTCAAGTTTCAATAGTTGTCAAGAAATTTACCACTTTCTTCCCTTCTTCTGGAACCGCCTGACTTTTGACATCTGAACTTGTTTCTGACACAGCTGCAGACCCAACTTCGCTATTTGGTGAAACAAACTGTTCCGTCTCTTTTGTGGCAGGCTATATCAAGAGGAAAGAAAATGTCATAATCAATTGATGTTCCCAAATTCCCGGCAGAACCATTTTTGCATGAAAGCATTGATTCAACGGAACTACTTTTGTTTAGGCAATATACAAATTAAAGAAGCCTTTATTTACCTGCTCTACTCCATCAATTGGCATTCCCAAATTTTCATAGGCTTTAGCTTCGGCTGCCATATCATCACCAGCATGGTCCTGAGACTTACCATATTAGAAAGATGGATATGTGAGAACTTGAAAAGGGACACTATTTGCAACAGCAAGGAACGGTAACCAATATATTACACAGGTCAAATTAAATAGAATTTGACCTATGATCTTCTATATATACATACAACAATAATTTTATCCACGTACAAGAACCAACATCCAACTAAATACAGGTGTGATATAGAATAGCAGAAACAAATTAAAATCTAGCTACCGAAGGAAGGAAGAACTAGCACAAATATGAGAATTGTCCAAGTTTTAATTATTTCAGAACAAAAATTATACAGTCGATCAAAAGGGATAGGGCAAAAAAAGTGGATCAGTGCATCATATATAAGAAAACATTACATCTTCTAACAAATCTGTATATGAGTACATGCAAGGAATTTGAAGGGAGAAACTCTATACAGGATTAACATGCGTTAAAAATTTGTAAAAATTAATTGACCAAGTTATTTCTCTCAAGATTTAAAAATTTCAGATCTGAAGCTTATTATATTTGATTTTGTTATAAACACCCAAAACAATACGAGGGGCCTATGGGATCTCAAGTACCAAATTTGAATTTTAATAGAAGTATTAACACGGTTATGGGCATAAGAGAACATCCATTTCAAACAAATAAACAATATTACAATTTTGCAGCTGTCATGAATGGTAATTTAAACTAACCAAGGTGCATCAATAGGCTATTGTAAATTTTGCACTTTTTGAAGAAACAAAATTAAATGAGCTTAAATATATACTAACAGATGGATAAAAGTTAAGCCCAAAGGTGAGGAGCAGTCTAACCTGATCCAAAGATGACTCCTCCAAAACACCAACTTTATCATCGTGTTTAATATCGGCTGTCCGGTCAACATTCTCCTCGGCTACATTTTTTCCTGGCTCAGCTTCCTCTGCAGATTCACTTTTCTCCCTTTGAGCTTTTTCCTCAGCTTCTTTCCTTTCCTTGTCTCTCTGCATACGCTCTTTCTCCTCAGCCTTTTCTATTTGTTCTTTACGCTCTACAAGGAAGCATAAGCATAATAATATACGACAGTGAGCTTTATATTATCAATGATGATTAGATTACATCTTTATAGTAAATAAACATCTTACATACAAAGTAATTGAGAAAGATTTATTATCTTATACATGCATCACAAGATCAAGAAGATGATCAAGAAAGATGGCATTTCATCAATGACAATTCAAAAAATATGACAAATGAGAACAATCCAAAATGAGGTATAAAAGGATAAAGTAAAGTTAAGCAGCTAGAGAGCATTTATATTAAGAGACACTCACTCACTCAAGCTTTTGCAATATAAGTGAGAATAGAGGACACAATCAAACAAAACCACAAGTAGGATGCAAGAAAAAGTGAATCTTGAGAAAGAAACAAAATGAGGACCACTAGCACAATGAAGTTACTCTCAAGACATGAGGGAAGGGTAAGCAGCATCAAATATATAAAATGAATCTAAAAGATATTTATCAAAAGTGGAAATGTTTCAAAAGCAAAAGCAATGTTCAATTTTTCAAAGTTGGGGCACTCTACTAATCTATGCATTTTCACAAGTTAATCAATAAAATGGAGGACTAAAGTATTCAAATTAACATTTCCTATTCGTGACAATACTAGATCCATATTCATTCCGCCTGATATTCATAGTTCACTCAAATTGACCAATGTAATACATGGTCCAACCAATTTACTCATTGAGAAAAAATGGCTATAACAGACTATGAGAGCCATCATACCCATACTAACTTGTACTCCTATTATCCTCATAGGTGATATTTATCATGATCAAATATCTATTCTGCTGACCCCCATCAACACAAATACAAAATCATATATTTAATTTACAACCAAGTGTACTGTATTGAAATCAAATGAGTGAATGAATGTTAGTAATAGAACTAAAACCTCAGAAAGATCATGACTGGACATAACTGAACAATAGAGATATTGACAAGGGACACAATGAATATGAAAAACATACCTTTAAGCTGCTGAACAAGCCCCTTCAATATTTTCTCTTCATTTTTCAACTTTGATAGCTCAGCCTCATCATTAATTAGACTTTGTTTTGCTTGTTCAATGTCCTTGTTTCTCAAAACAGCACCCTCTTGATATGTAGCTATCTTTTTCTTCAATTTATCTCTAGCTACTTTACCAGCCTCCCAGCAAGTGTTTGGACACTTCACTTTACCATCGTACTCATCACTCCCATCACAGCAATCTGCACATTATAAGCCATGAAAGTAAATACACAATATCTGTTACCACCATACCATCATAAATTATGATTACCCATCAACTTTATTTGT
>JAVXUL010113803.1:0-17775 GCA_035590515.1 Trichilia minutiflora
TTGAATTATTCAACTGCTGTGAGTTTGAGAAAATTTTATGGAACTGTGTTGAAAAACAGGAGTTTTGTGAAAGCCTTACAGGCCAACAGGTTGTATTCTATATGGATGAGTGCACCCTGAAGGTCTGTGGCGTCTGTCACAGGTGGACCCCACGGGTCAGGGCGTGACAGACTTGGATTGCATAAAATTCAAACCTCAATGTTTGGATCGATTTTAAATTTTACTTCAAACCAATCCAAACTGCAAATGTCCACTCCTATTCAAATTGACGGAAGAATATTATATATTTATCACATATCTATATAATTTTTTTTACTTTTGTAAATTTTTACCCAATTCGTTAAAAGTAAAAAATATGTAGCAATTATAAAATATTGTCACATTAGTTTCTACATAAAATTTATATCTTAATATTATTTTTTTATATAATTCAATAGATGTTAATAAAATATTTTTCCTATGTGATTCTAGTGCATCTATTAATTTTGTTATGAATATTAAGATAATAACTACTATAGTTGTTGTATTGCTAATAATTAGTATAATTATATAATTCTTTTAATCATATTCCAAAAATTAAAGGTATATTGTGGATCAACTTTGGTTTGCTGTTATTTTTTAAAGATTATATTTTAATTGTAATGCTAAAAAATTCAGTTAAATAAAAAATTAGTTAAGAACTTTTTTTTGATAATTCGAGATATTCTAATCATATCAATTAAGTCAATTTTATCATACTTATCCTTGTAACAAACCTAATTGAATATACCATTATTCAAAACTTGTACTTAAATCATACGATCAAATGAATTAAACCCGTAACTATACATCTAATTCACACAATACAGAAATAACTCATTCCACTTTAGCCAATCTATAAATGGTTAAGAACATATGTGCTATTAAATTACTATGAGCATGTAGTTACTTTTGTTCTACAGCTGTTGTTGGATGAAAAATAAAATGGTAAAAATTAATTAAAATATGTGCGTGTCATACTAAAAATTAGTGTTACTAAACATGAGGTAAGCTATATCAAATATTGATAAAATTTATTTTTGATAAATTATACAGTAAAATATTATAATAAGACAAATGATAAAATAAATATGATATAAATAATTTTTTTAAAATATATAATAATTAAATTTAAATTAATTTGTTAAAATTATATATGTAATTCAATTTAATAATGTTCTACATCAATCACAATATTATAATATATGACATTCAATTCTATCATACTGGCCAACTAGCCACAATTCAGCTGGTTGGTGACTTTCACAGGGTGACTTCTTAAAATAACTATTATATGCCCACTTAAAGAACATTCTTTTGAAGTGTGGCTTAGACTGAATTTTTTATTTTTTATTTATTATTTATATGGATATATATTGCTGGGATGGCAAAATTCCTGATCCGGACCAGGTTTTGCCTAATTTAGATCTGGATCCGGATGAAAAAAGATTATACTAAATCTGGATAAATATCCGGGTAGTGTCCCACCTGCGTCCAGGTCGGGTATTTCAATCCTAGGTTTTCGTGGGGGGGAGGGGGGAGGATGATTTTCAACCGCTAAATTCATATCTCCGACCTATCTCTTCACCTTTCCAGATCTTCTTTGTTCTTTGCAACTCTCTAATCCATCCTCCATAGCTAGAACCGATCACGAACTCTGAAATGTAGCCATCCCATTCAAATCCCATGTAGAAACTTGTAAAGAAATGAAGACTCTGGCACACACAATTTTTTTTTAAAATATCCATCAAATCACAGATCTAAAACACATCTAAAGAACCCACTTTGACCGTCAATAAGATTAGAACTTTAACACACACAAAATAAAAATCTGATCTTGCACGTGTACAGTAAAAACAGACAAAAATTCTACTTGGGTAAAACATGAATTACCTGATCATATCGATGGATTGAATGACACAGGAGGCAAGCATACCAGATGCACCTTATTGACAAATGGCTTCACAGCTGGCCACACTCCTTTGCATTTTAAGCAATAACCAGTTAAGATTTTGTTCTTTGCATTTTCTGAATTCTAAACAGGGAAAATTGAAACCAGACCGAGACGCAAAAGCTCCGGGATGCTGGCAGGGTGAAAGCCAATTGACCTTGAAATATCTTACAATCAGTACCACGTGGCACTGCTTTACGGCGTTTTGACAGACAGTACGTGACAAACTGTTCGTTAACAAAATCACAATCGACAAGCACCAAACTGTCAATAATGATGCCGTGCACATTTCAAAAACATATATTTAATTGGTTTACAATACAATGTTAGTGTTTATTACGCAATCATCAAAGACTTTACTATTAATCAAAAGCTTGAAAGTTAGACCTTGTGAAGCACAGTTACATCGTAAACCATTATATATTGGTGTCGTACTCAGATTCGATATAAACACACCTCTAAGGCTCTAACATGGCAAAATTTTTCTGTATAATTATCAATTGAACAAAATAATGAATACAAAGAAAGTCTTACCTTATTAGAAATTCTTTCCCAAATTTTGAACAAAATGCCCTGAACTCAAAAAAGAGATTTGTCTCAAAACATGAGTTCAAAACAATCTGAAAGTTCCAATACAAAAAAAGGGAAGACTAATAGACTAATGGGAAGAACGGCTCAATCCAAAGGCTGATCGACAAATCCCAAGATGTAGTTGGAGTGGTCCTTTTATATGGGATTGGGGTCAAATCCATCGACGAGAAAAAATAAAGAAAAGATCTTACAAGAGCTAGAAGTATGAAGAGTAGGTTACCCATCCTCACTTCCTAGGTACACATTCAACTTAGACTACATTATTCAATAAAGCGAAAGGTTAAAGAAGACCTGTTATATTATATTTAGAAATTGTTTTAATTTGGGCTGGGCTATGAACCAAAAGAGCCATAGGTTTAGGTTTAAAAAAGCTTTAAGGTTTATTAAAAAACATTATTAGATTTAGGTTTTTCTTTAAAAAAAAAAAACCGTAGAGGAAGAATTTCTTTTGCTTTGTTGATAGGGAAATAACTAAAAATTAGTGATTTTAATTTTTTACTTTAATTTTTTTTTTTTAAAACCCGGAAACTCCAACAGTCAGTCAACACCCCGGGATTTGCTTGCTTTGGAATTTGCCACGGGGACTCAGGTCCTCGACTACCCTAAAGCAGCGTCACAGAGACGGGGCCCAGGCCTAAGCCGAAAGCGCCCGTGGTACCCTGACCGGCAAATACCCTGACAGACAGTACCAAACGACTGGAGAAAATCGGGTCTAACCCCTTAGGCACTTCAACAAAGGTGCCATTGGGGGAATTGAACTTGGGACCTTGAGGTCCCAAACCCAATTCCCAGCACCAGGCCACCCCTAAGGGTTAATTTTTTTTTTTTTTTACTTTAATAACGTTCAATATTCGGTAAGTATAATTATTTTTTTTATGATTTCAATATTTTTTAATTCAATTTCTTAATTTTAATAATATAAAATTTATAATTAATTTTGATAATACTATAAGTTATTAATTATGACTTTTTAAAGTGTTAGCAGTAATAGAAGTGATAGTGATAATGTATTTATTGAGAGTCTTTCATTGAACTGGATACGAAGATAATACTTTTTATTAATTAAAAAAAATACAAATAAATATTAATATTTAAAATTGTTAATTTATCTTTTTTTATTTTTTTATATAATTTTTTTTATTATATTAAGAAGTATAAGTGATTGAATATATGTTAATTATATTTTTTTTATAATTATAATATTGATAGTTGGATTAATAGAGTTTGTTAAAAAATTTATTATATCGTAATAGAATTTATATTTATATTGATTATTTATATATATATATATATAAATTTGTTACTATGTCCTACCATATTCATGTCTTCATTTTTTAGAAATTGTCATATTACCGTGTCCATGTCGTATTGTTTGTATGTCGTGTCTGTGTCCGTGCTTCTTAGGTTAAAACTACTCTAATGTGTGCTCAATTTTTTTTAATACTCTGTAAACACTTTGAGCAGTGTTATCACTTTAACCAAAAAAAAAAAAAATTTTGTTCCTCCACAATTGTTGAAGATGGAAACTAAATTATTGCATCTAAGTTAAAAAAAAAAGTTAATTTAATAAAAAAAATAATATTATTAAATATTTTTTATAATTGTTATTTTAAAATTAAATAAAAATTAATTATAATAAAAATGTCATAAATAGAAGATGAGAGCATTATAAATAATATTAAAATATTAAAAAAACATATAAATCATTAAATGAATAAGATAAAAAAATTCAATGCAATTAATTTAGAACATCTACCATGACCCATTCAATTAATATCTAACAACCACTTGTTTATTTTTATTTATTTGTGAATAATTTAATTATAAAATAATTAAAATTAAAAATCGCAGCACATTATTTTCAAGGGTACCTTATGCAAATTTAGCCTAAATTTAGGAAGTAGTCCGTGAAAGATGCTTAATAACTTCAAATCCTAGTAAGCCTAATGAAAATTATTATATATTATTTAATTATTATTAGTATTATTGATCAAAAAATCCATAAATAAATTATATATTTTATGACAAAAACTGAAGCTAAATGTTTCGATTTTAAATGTCCCATTACATGACATTCCAGATAAATTTATCTTTTTATCTTTTTTTATATTTTATTTTAATTTTAAATTTAAGAACAAGTTTACTTCAATTGCCTTTTTTTAACTATAAAAGGAGCCTAATCTTAGGGTTTAAGATTTTTGTTTTAAAGAACTTTTGGTTTTAGAGATTTTTTACTTGAATAATAATTTTTTTTTTAATTTTAGGGTTTTTATAACTTTGCTTGGCATATTCTAGACTTGGTTTTAATTACTTGATCAATTCCTCATTCTACACTCGTTTTTACTTTGTCAGTTTGATATCAGAGTAAGTTTGTCATCTTAGGTAATGGTCGATAATAGCAGTGATAGAAACAACCATATCAATCATGTGGATGAAGGGATATAAACCTCGTGGGTGATAGATTATTATCCCGAGGTATCTCAAAGAGGTAAAGGAGCTTCTTATCTTTACGGCTTGCCACTATGACAAAGAGCCAGAGTATGACTTATAATGTGGAGCATGATGTTTTAGGTCACAGCCAATCGTTTGAAGGGATTACTTTAGTAAGAAGGTTCGGTGAGTATCAATAAACTTATCTTTTTAATATTGGTGATAGGATTGATGATATATATTATAGTATTTATATTGTTGATGATAGAGAATAGAATTACATTTATAAAAATATCGTTTATGATTTAAGTTTATCTATCATAGAGCATATGAATCTCTATAAAAGAATTATTGTTCGCAAAGAAACATGTTTGGTGAGATTTTCTATTGAAAATTATGTAGATGAGGTTCATTGCCATGTTTTTAATAACCCAAATATACATGATTTATTGCTTGAAAGATTATGACATAAGCAAGTGAATGTTTAGTATTACGAGCAGTAAGGTATATACAAATTAGTAAAAGTTAGTCAAAAACATACAATAAGATCCTATAGAAGTAAATATTCAAATGTCCCTAACCATAGACTAGAGGAAGTAGAAAATCAGGTGGAGGTGCAAGGTTTGCAAAAAGAGGCCAAAATGAGTGTTAGTGTTGAAGTATCTCAAACTTGCCAAGAATTAAAAGGGGATGTTAGAGAGAGATACACAATGTATAAGTATTGACAGAAGAAGGTAATGGAAATTCAAAGCCTCTTAGTTCTCTTATCCTAAAAAGCTGCTTGTAAGAAGACAGTCCCAAACCTTTGATATCATCAAGTTTGAAAGAGAAGACATCAGAGGGTATGCAATCTCCTGATGTTTACCTTTGGTTTCGTCAAGTTTGAAAGAGAAGACATCAGAGGGTATGTCGTGTCTTGATATTTACCTGAAAAGCAGTGAAGAACTGGAGCCAAAGAAAGCAATCTAAAAGGCTATTGACATGGTAAAATGCAAAACTTGTGGAAGTAAAATTGAAAATTTGAGGAGTGGTTCTCAGATTGACAATTCTACTAAAGTATCCACTTGTTCTTATGAAGCTAAAAGTGAGAAATCATCTATAAAAAAAAGAAAAAAGAAAATATGAATGTAAATTAGAAAAAGATGAGGAGGTAAAAAGTGACAAAGATACGATATCTAAAGGGGCAATCGAAGAATTTAAAATGAATGATTTAGCTAAATCAGTTACTAATTAATATAAAACGAAGAAAGAGAATTTTTCAGACATCCAAACGACTGTTCTTATTTAATATGCCTATCGTGGATTTGAGGTGAGAACAATAGAGCTTGAAAGAAATTGAAACTAATGGCTAAGGTCTGTCAACAAGTAACAGGGGTTAGAAATCACATTGAAGCCCTTGAGACTTTAACTAAGTTGAATAAAAATGATAAAGAGAGAATCATAATTGGTGAAATGATAATGAGGTTTTTGCTAAAGTGAGATATCATTCAGGACTTACATTCAAGTCTTAGGGACATTAGAAAGGTTTTGACAAAGGATCTTGTAAACCAGCAAAAGGAATTTAATTCTTTGACAATAAAGTAAAAAGAATTATCTGAGAAGGTCATTGCTACTAAAGATGCAAATAATGCTAGCACTGATGTTCATGCTGATGTGGCAATACAAGATATGCAAAGAAAGATGTTGGAATTATTAAAAACTTTGCATAGACTAGTTACAGTGGCTTTATTAATATGAAGGAACAAAATACGGATAAGTATTCCTACATCATGGAGCTTGCATTCAACTCTCAGGATCAGGAGACCTCAGAGTTAACCTTAGTGAAAAAAATCTTCGTAGGAGATGAGAAAATGAAAACATAGAATTGCTTGAGAAAAAAGCAGGGGTGATGGATACGAATTTACTTGATGAGGTTACTTATATATTGAAGATTCCATGGAATGTAGGCTTGCCTAAGAACAAGTCACAGGTTTATGTAGACCAACGTGAGACAGAAAAAAAATACTCTTTTTTTTACCTACTTGTCAATAGTGGTCTTGGCGACATTATAATTAAGAAGGCTGATGATGAAGAGCCAAAGTGAACTGATAGGATAAGTATTCATGATAGCATACATTAAGATCTAGTTGAAATTCGTTGGAATAGCCTTAGAGTTACGGATGTGCTAGTTGAGATCATTTGCAGAGAATTAATATACCTGAAGTTTGATCAATTTTCATTAACTTTAGTTTGAGTGAGACAATCATCATCGATTTGAAGCCCAAGCGAGTAGTTTGTAGGTTTTTACATATACTTAAGATGAAAGTTTAAGGGGGTTAATGAGTATTGGGTTTCTATAAGGGTTGATAGATTTCAAAAGACAAATATTGCTAGGTTGGGTTGTTTTGATCAAGTAAGTGTGAAATTAGCTATAATGGATGACAACTTTAGGGTAATACCACCTAAGGAATATGGTTATGCTCAAAATTTCAAGGTTAATAAGACTTTTAGGAATATCCTTAGAAGTATTTGTCAGGACCAACTAACATAGTGGGATATAACGTTGGCACGAGCTGAGTTCGTGTATAATAACACTATTCACACATCTACCAGATGAGCATCGTTTAATATAATGAACTGAAAGATGCCCAACCATGCCTTAGACCTTCAATCACTATCTAATACATCCACAAGGAAAGAAGAGGCCTAGACCTTGGCGAATCAGATGTAAATCATGCAAGCAGAGGTACGACAGTAACTTGAAGCCTCCAGTACCAACTATAAAGTTGAAGCAGATAAGTATTCAACGAAAGAGATTTTTAAGACAGAAGATAAAGTCATGGTATTCCTTTATAAGGAGTGGATCCCGATAGGGTAGTACAATAAACTCCAACATAAGAAATTTAGGCTGATTAAAGTCATAAAAAAGATCAACATTATATACTTATTGAATTTAATGGGAATATTATTAACCTTTAATATTTTAAATACTATACATATTATTCGGATGATCTCAAGAACTTAGAGTGGAATCTTTTACAAGGAGGGGAATGACACAAGACATTTGAATTTTAAATATCCTATTAGGGTAGATCCTAGATAAATTTATATTTTTAGTATTTTTTTTAGTATTTTATTTTAATTTTAAATTTAAATATAAGTTTACTTAAAATATATATATATATATATATATTTCAATTTAAAAACAAATTTATTTAAATTATACTTAACCCTAATTAGTTAATATAATAAACTTTTAATTTTAAGATTTAAAACTTTTAATTTTAGAGAAATTTTACTGAAATAATAATTTTTTTTTTAAAATTTTAGAATTTTTATAACTGAACTTAATGAATTCTAAGTTTAAATTGGATTATTTGATCGATCTTCTGTTATAAACTAATTAAAACTGCAGCAGTAAAACCCATAATGTTTCGATAAACATAATTAAAGTACAACAACAAATTTGTAATGCATATTACGCTCGATTTGCGCACAAATTTTGTTTGAAGCACTCAAATATACATTTTGCTTAAGCATGAAGAAATAATGAAAGAAAGAAAAAACGGCAATCTACTCTATAGGATCAAAGATTCGCATTTTGGTAGCATTATTCCTTTAATATTTTTTTGAAAGACCTAATTCGGTTAATAAAGCAGCTATAGTAAATGCATACGTTGTTGGGTACAAATGTGGTCTGGTATCGTTTATCTTTCCACATTACATGGTTCATTAAAATATTTACATTATCATTTAAAACAGATTATCTATTTTACTGATCGACTGAAAAAATAAATGGAACTATTTTTAGTTTTGATTACATAAAACCAACATGTATCTCTTTAATATTCCATTTTGGTTTTCTATCCACATCACAAAATATCACCCACTGTACGAATTCTGAGTTGGATTTTCCTTTCTTAATATAATCTAACGTGTATTATAAGATCTTTCAACATCATAATAGTAAAAATACAAACTCATAAACGCGCTTTTCTGGTGTCCATCTCAGTTTCTTTATTATTGATATCGAAGAATCAGTTGATCAGCCGCCATCGAGACATCTGCCGGTGTAAGTTGTAATTTTCCTTCGTAGCTCGATTTTCCTTTCCTTCGTTGTCGTTGATGGGGTCCATTTCACGACGAATATGCTTTTGTTGGTTCTTTTTATTTAATATAAGTTGGACTCAGAAAATGCTGGAAACAACTGAGAACAGTTCATCATAAATAAATGGAGTGTGAAACGTACAAAAAATTGTTTGAATGAATCACAGAAAGTGGCTGGCCACGAAGAAAAAGTTTCTGACTCGGTCATAGACTCATAATATTTGCTAAAATCAAATAACAGTTCCATTTGCACCGTTATTGTCCAAGTCAGACAGAAAAAAACGTCCATCACGACCGAAATTACCAACAATAATATTGTTTTATTTATGGGTAATTATCAAAATTGGTCCGTATGGTTTCCAAATATAACAAATAAGTCCACATATTCATTTCAGACCTTAAATTGTCTATTTTCCTTTCTGGTTAACTTATAATAACAACACGTAGCCAAATCGAAACAAAAGACTAGAGCACTAGAAATGGAGGAGACTGGTTGGTTCAAAGAATTCAAATCGTTTGTGTCTAACGTTGAGTGATGGATTGGCGTTCCTACAGAGCACTTACTCACATCTGACGATAAGATAAAAGGAATATTTTATATGATACGCTTTCGCTGGTTGATGAGAAATAAGAATGCTTCAATTCGAAGTCCACCTCTTCTTTTTCGTCCTTTGAGAATTTTGAGAGAGTCTTCATTCCAAGTGGACGATACCACATCATTCTTTCTTCATCGACGACTCCTTGTTTGCCACAAAAGAAAATCACATGATCTACCCGAAATCACATTAATTAGTAAGATAAAATTATGTGATTATATATGTCTTTACCTTCTATAATTTCGTACCTGCTAAATTAAAAATGATAAATCGTGATCAAAATCAAGAAGGATACATCAAATAATTTCTAATTAATTGAGGATTTTGCCACATCGGATAGTCGTATAACGTGCTCCCGCTATCACATTATCGTTGCCCAATCCATGACACTTCTAAACGTTCACTTTAGGCAACTGCACGACCGTTAGGAACTCCGTCTTTGTCCAAAGTGGGACCCACCTATTTTCCTTTTCTCCCCAATCATATTACGACGCGTACAACCTCTTCACCGCTGTATTCACGACACTTGCGTTTTACCGAATATACGGGGTTCCTTTCCGTCTTTCGTTGCATTGAATTGAAACGTAAGAATTTTCATTTTCTTTTTTGGTCCTTTTTTTAATAAAATTTTATTATTATTATTTCCCCTCTGGTAGCCTTTAAAAAGCAACCAGAAAGAGAGCGGGAAGGCATATCAGCTCCCTGCTTTCCTCTACTTAAGCGCCTTTACGGGGACTCAACTTTTATCTTAGACATTGTTCCTCTCTTGTTTGTCTCTCTTTGAGATCTGTGTGTTTTCTTTTCTCTTGAAGCTACGTTTCGTTAGTCCTTTGTATGGCGATCAGAGCTTGAACTGTTACCGGTACGTTTCAAAATCGCTTCGTAACTCCAAGATCGTCATTTTCTAGGGTTTTGGTACTTCCTGAGCCGATTTATTGCTCTTTGTTTTATTTTTGTTTTGCTTCTGAATCTGATTGTCTGTCTTGCTGAAATACATGTTTGCCTGTGTGATTGCATAAACACGAAAGTTCACACGTGCGATTTTCCTTCGCTTCTGCCATTGTATTTCGAAACATGTATACACGTTAATGTTAAGTTAAAAAATTTTTGATTCATATTTAGATTTCTAAAGCCGATTTTGTATATGAAAAAACTATTTGCCGTTCGAAGATTATTAAACAATATTTTTTTAATCTTTTTCTTTGTTATGCATACGTTATTTATTTATTTGTTTTCATTTAGCACGGATTAACGTTACTAGCAGGCAGATCTGAGCCTGTTCTGCTAGATTTATGGTTTCCGTTGCAGAAAAGTAGAATTTGAATATTGTTTTATGATACATTAAAGAGAAATGATGTTATTAAATTCGAAACACTAGATAAGAAATGAGCTAATCTTCGTTTATGTTTTGCCAAAAATTGAAGAATTTTTGTCTGAGGCGCGTTCTTCATTGACTAGATTTTTATGTTCAAAGGTAAACAGTCTTAAAGTCTTGTTTGGTTAGCATTTAGGAAATATGTCGCAGAAAAATAAAGGAAAAGTTAGCCGAAAGATTGGCCAAATCTTTGCTTCGACTTGTAGATGCTCCAATTTCTCTGTTCTTATGGTTTTGAATCGGATGAATACATGAGAGAGTGAATTTTAGGTTCCTACGGTTTAGGAAGTATAATGAATTGTATTTCTGATTTCTCAAGCTGTATGGTCTTTTCACCTATTGCCTTGATGCATTTTAAGCATTAGATCTGCCAGCTAGGATTTGTTAGACTGTAAATTCTCAATTTTGGTTTTTTATTTCTTTTGGCTGACTTTGCATGGTCCTCACTATAAATTCAAAATGGGTTTGAAAGGAAAATAAATATTACAAAATAAACTATCTCAGAATGAGTATTCTCTCCATTGGTATATCAATTATAGAGTTCTTATGAATATTAAAATTCTTGTTTAATACATAAATGCTTTTGGTTGTTACAGTATATTTGATAGCACATAGATGGGGATTGACTAGAATACATTGATGTATTGTTAGATCAATTATATTTCAAATGTTTTGTTGGGTGTTTCAACCTTTTGTATTAAATGTTTCAAATTGTTTGCATATGTTTTAAGCCTTTAAATTTGAAAATTTACATTAGTTTCAAGTTTTACTTAAGATGTTTAGAAAATTTACGTAACAAAAACAATTGGTGCATTATTACATCAATGTATTGTACCCAAGTCCCTGATCACATTTATAAACATCATATTTGGTCAATGTTGCAGTTATGGCTCCACCAATTGATACTCCAAATAAATCACCAACTGAGACTCCAATCAAATCTTTTGTTTCTAATGCTTCAGTGAATCCTCCTCTTAATGAAAGGATTCTTTCTTCAATGACCAGGAGGTCTGTTGCTGCTCATCCTTGGCATGATCTTGAGATTGGTATGTAATATTATTGTAGGACAGGTGTGTTATTACTTGGTTATTCATATTTAATTTATGGGATAACTTATTATATCGTTCCTTGTCATTTAAAATGCAGGACCTGGAGCTCCAAAGATTTTCAATTGTGTAAGGATACTGAACTTGAACTATGATTTGGTTACCGTATTTTTGGATGGCCATGCATATAGATATACATATTTGTGGTCCTGCATGCAATACTTCTGTTGCTCATATATCCTACCTGAATCCAGCAGAACTTGCTACTTTGGATGAGGCACTTCAACAGTGCCAACTTCACATTATATTTGACATCAGCATAGAGCTTGTAATAATTCTGTTGTTTTTAATGTCTTTGTATATATTTTGTTTATGAGGAGCTATAGGACTGGCATGCACTTATGAAAGTATGAAAACTAAAGTATCTTCGTTCTTCACTCTTATTTCCCAGTGTGACATAGCATGACAAACTTTAAATATAACTTGGTTTCTCTCATTCATGATTGAAGCCTATTCTCTCATGATTATGGAGTTTGAGCAAGTGACTAGCTGATTCAGCAGTTTTTGTTAAACAGTACACCTTTTAGAGTCTATGAATAGTATTTCTTTTAATATCTCTTCCTATTCCCATATATCCAATAGAGAAAAACAAGTAGGTTTGGGCAATTGACCAAATATTGGTAATTTGGTTGATTGTTTGTTTATAAAATTGATATGTTCGGAATTATTGGTTTCCGTAGTACATAAAATTTTACTTGTAATTTGATAAAATGCAAAGTTTATGTTAAACTTTGTACTTTTTAGAGCCTACGAACAGTCCTCTTACCATTTATTCTAGAAAAGAAATCAAGGAGGTTCATTCAGTGAACTAAATATTGGTAGTTTGACCTATTGTTTATTTATAAATTTGATTGGGGTTCTTGCTTGTCCATTATGGTAAAAATTTGGCTGTGTTCAGGTGATTGAAATTGGGAAAGGAAGCAAGGTGAAATATGAACTGGACAAAAAGACCGGACTGATCAAGGTGATCTTATGTGCTAAGCCGATTTCCTATATGCTGTCTCTAGATTAAAAATTGATTGCTAAATGAAGGATAAAATGTACAGGTTGATCGTATACTTTACTCTTCAGTCGTATACCCACATAACTATGGTTTCATTCCTCGTACTCTTTGTGAAGACAACGATCCTATGGATGTCCTGATTATCATGCAGGTATGCAGTGTGACCGTCATTTTCATTGAAGATGTTGTACCTTTGCATATAGGCTTGTTGACCATGGCTGATTGCTTGCAAACACTTTACTTTTAGTGTCCAAGTTTTTCCAAAGCAATTGAGATCAAATACACTCCAAAAGTTGAAGTGATTTATCAGCATTAATGTCATTTGACATTTTAGAGATTAATATATGATTAACTTAGGTTTTGAATATTTTTAGTGCAAATGAGATTAGATGCAATTTGAAAGTTTTTAGGTTAGGAAGACAATACTTATTCAACTTTCTATAACACTATCAGGAACCGGTTCTTCCAGGCTGCTTTCTTCGGGCTAAAGCCATTGGTCTCATGCCGATGATTGATCAGGTATTTAAATCCCATGCAGATATAAGTTCTTCCTGGTGAATATATGCTCTGAGAATAACATGAATTTGATGAATGCAGGGCGAGAAAGACGACAAGATAATTGCTGTCTGTGCTGATGATCCTGAATACCGACACTACAATGACATTAAGGAGCTTCCACCACATCGTTTGGCTGAGATCCGCCGCTTCTTTGAAGACTGTATCCTTTCTAAATATACTACTTTAACAATCTCCACAACTGCAAGTGTATGTTTTATTGGTCAAATGCAGTTTCTATCCATAATACAAGTGAAATCTATGGTCCTTAATAAATTTTTAGACAAGAAAAATGAGAACAAGGAGGTTGCTGTTAATGACTTTCTGCCTGCCTCTGAAGCCTATAAAGCAATCCAGTATTCCATGTAAGTGATAATCCTTTATGAAGCTAATTAGTAGAGATAGGCATGTACACACACAAAAGATGGTTTTCAGTAATCACTACTTTCGTATTGGTGATGGTGCCTGTGCACACTGATTTCTTTGGCTCTATAAATTTTTTCATTTCTTTGGACAATTTTTTTTTTTTGACATGGTGTAAGAGTTGAATGTAAAACATCTGATCCTATCTGTATATGTAAATTACTTTATTTACTTATCCTTGGTTAAATGTTAGTATACACATATTGAGCATCGGCATATAAGGATTATTGTTAAATTCAAAGGTTTTAATAATCTAATTTCCATTAAGGGTTTGACAAATATTTTTGCTTTATTCTTTCCATTCTTCTTTAATCCTTCAGATTTGTGTGAACAACAGCCAATTTTTATTATGCACAGAGCATTTATGATTGTGGTTCTCAGCTCATGATATGCATCTTTTTGTTTTGAAGGGATCTCTATGCAGACTACATCGTTGAAAGCTTGAGGCGGTAGTTGTTTCATCCTCAGAAATATAGGTTGGGGTGTGATGTTTCATACAGATACAATTTTATTATATTGTCCATTTATCATAACAAGAACTATATACTCATGGATTGATTCTGCAAATGTCTGCTTATAATGCACTTTCTTGGTTAATTGGCTGCTATGAGGCTTGATACCAAGTGGTGATATGATGGCGATAATTTTGAACAATTCTCACTTGTAATGATAGTATTTTTCGTATATCCCGTGTCAAAAGATTTATATTGGTTTATTTGTTTATTTTCTTTTCCCATGGAAAGAGGTGCTGCTTGGGCATTGAGATGATTTGAGCTTGGTTTGGTTCTTTCATACCATGCCCACTTATGTACTTGTAGTCAACTTGAGATTTTTTTTCCTTATTTTTTTTGTTCATTTATGTAAGAAAGAAAATTAGTAATTCTTTTCTGGACTTTACGGTGATTTTATGAATGGCCTTGGCTAGTGTAATAAGCGGTTCTCTGGTATTCCACCCGAAATTTAAATTCCACCGTTGAAGTTGATGAGAGGTTTTGGTTAAAAAGTAGACTTTAGTTAAAGCACCAGTCACTTGTTGGGTACCGAACTATTTGATGAATACTATTACCTGGCCACATGTTAGCTATGAGACATTTCATTGGAATAGTTTTGTAAAATTGCTATCATCATTTGACCGTTTCTCAGTTCCTAATGGAGCGGAAAATAGGAGGGAAGATCTAATACTAGGAAAACGCTGGGGTGATTCCTAATACTAGGAAATAGTCCGTCAACTACAATTAACTGATAAGAAGATTGAAAGTGAAATCCTTTAATGTCTTAATATTAATCTTTTTAACAAAAGTAAATATCTAAAACTTAAAATCCTGAAGTTTCAACTACAGCAAGTTACCCACACAATAAATATTATTGTGTTCATAGCAAGCACTTCAATATAATTGTGAACACTCTCCTTAATAAAAGAAATCAAGAACTTTTCCACCGCCATTTTATATCCTAGCCTCTTCGTGGTCTATGATGCCAGTATGCCAGCGCAATGTATCCAAACTGCAAAATTTAAACAATCTATTATCAGCATAAAAAAATAATTTGAAAAAACGAAGATAAGGAAAGAAAATGTTCATTTGACCACATCAATTTGTTGTTCAATATAATTATTTCTAACACTTAAAAGCAGTCTTCCCGTGAGAAAATTAGGAATTTTTAAGGCCCAAACGCTAACCTGTTTTGAGGGAAGCAATCTAGGAGCCCAGGATTCAATCTCTTTCACACTAACATCAAATCAGGGGCTAATGACCCCACACTTGTTAAACCTTCCATTCAATTCAACTACAAGTTTTCCAGCTCTTTGATCATCCACTGTCAAATTCACTGATATATCCTAAAATCCAAAACAGATTCATACATACAAGTGGGGAATAATTTTAAAAGCACAAAAGAAGAATCGTATAAACAAACTAATGGAAGCTAACCGTGCTTCTGCATTATACATGCTCTTAAGACCATCATTGAAGACAGCTGACTCTCACCATCCCTACAAAGAGGGGTTACTGCAAATATCACACTAAAGTTTAGAAACAGCACAATACATTATAATAAGCATCATGATCCTTGAAAATTTGACACACGTTGCATATATGTTTAATTCTTTATTAAACAAAAGTTTCACATAATAGATCTTCAAGCATGTTGCAGGAAACAATAACTTCCACGTTGCTAACGAAAAAGGGCCAAGTGAACGTTTCTAAAGGCACTTGTGATACTCTTACTGACCTTGTCTCACCCACAACTGGACTTGCATATACAGATATATATATATCCAATTGCGTACATATATTATATATGCGAGTCTAAGAGAATAGATAACGCCGCCACTAATAAATTTGCAATAATTTTATGTAAGGATTCATTAGTTACCGAAAAAACTTATCCAACAGCATTAACACTTTCTTGTTTTAAGTTGCAACTGAGGTATTTATTCACATGATTTTCCATGTTAATGCAAACATGGTGCATTCTCATTTAAATTACATATTGTTAAGCATATTAAATAACTGTGTCCAGAATCAGGCAATTTTATATTTATAAAACCTGCCATTTAATTCATTTCGATGCATCAAGTGTTATACATATAACATAAACATTTCAACAAGAGATTAATGTATTATCTTCTTCTCACCTAAATTAATAGTTCGTATACATTACCGTCTACAAAAGTGAAAGTAATAGGGCATGCAGTTAGACCAAAAGCAACCATGGATAACGTCCAAGAGGAGCAACCACGGAACAATAGGACCAACAAATAATTCATGAAAACGCATTGAGAAAGATGAAAAGGAAGTGAGAGCTTGATGTCTAATTGTAGGGGTTTGGCCACGAAGCTGGAGTTGCGTGCAACGGAGCCGAGTTAAAATGAGACCTGGTTATAACTACTTTGTTACCCTTTTCATAATGGGGCAATTATTTGAAATTTTATGACGATTTTTTTTAACAATTATCATTTACTTGAAGACCTAGTGAATATTACTCAAAAGGGGTAAATTGGTGGTATGACAAATTAAAAAAAACAACAAAAATATAGAAATTTTTAACGAAGTGTGAATTATACAGAAAATGAACGTAGAAATGTTTTATTAGAAATGTAGGTGTAGAGAGAGAAATATTAAAATACAAACACAATAAATTTTTATAGTGGTTGACCAATCAATCTATGTCCACTCTTCTCGATTCAGTTCTTTGAATCTGATATATCACTAAATTCTTATTTAACTATAGGACAAGACAATCCAATACAAATTATTTGTATTTCTTAAACGATGAAGGGTAACCACAAGAAAAACACTCTGATTTTACAGAAAAAGTTGTTCCAAATATAAACTTCTTAGAGGGTGAAGTTAAACCTAACAAATAGCAATAAATGCTTAAGGAAAAATAAAATTTAGTTTTCTCACATAACAAGTTTGCAATGCAAAATAGATTTTCCCTCTCAAGCAGAAATTGTACTGAGAATAATCACAAACTGACAAAGAGAGTATATTCCTTTTGTCGCTCAATATCCTTCTCAATAATTATTTCTCTTTTTTTTTTTCTCCCTACTTCTTTTATTCAATGCAAATTCATTCGTATTTATACCTTCATTGATTTTCTTCCAACGGCTCTTTGCATCAGAATTTATTTTGCGCATT
>JAVXUL010113832.1:0-17768 GCA_035590515.1 Trichilia minutiflora
TTACAATCTGATACAGAATGATTGCCTTCAGTTTCAATTCATGTAAAAAATGCGATGACAGAGATATTTCCCATATTGACCTGCTCGCAGTGCCACGAAATGCTTACTCCTTTTCTTAAAAAATTTGCAGAAATCTAGTTTTACAATGTTGTTAATCTGGCACAATCTGATAGGTTTTGCCAAGATAATTTCGCCTGAACAAATTTGCAGCTGTTAAATGTTTAACAACAAATACACCAGTAAATGTTTGGGAAAACCTGTTTCTTGAAAATGGCTACCTGTACATATCTGTCCTCCCATTCATCATTTTCCCAAATATCATCATGCTAATGCCATGATTACTTCAACCCGTAAAAGACAATGAATTTGATTTGAGTCTTAGTGAAGTCTGCATATCATGTTTACAAGACCAATTACCATTAAACTCTGGGAGTATTTTCTCATTGCTATTTCTACTTTTGGTTGCTGGAAAGAGAATTAACCAATTAAAATTCCCATAATTACAACCTAGTTTTCTATTTCAAAAATTTGACACATTTTGTTTGTTAACCGCACACTCCGTCTCATATATAGTAAATACCAATTAAACTTGACCACCCAAAGTCGGTGTGAGAGGGATTGATTCTAGACTGCTTGCTCTTGCTTTTTTGCTTTTAAACTGAAATTGATTGATTATTTTTACATGTGTTAGGTTCTACTTCTGCCAAAGCTCTGTGTACCTGTTTTCAAGGCACTTTGTCTCACAAGGTTCGAGGTCTGAATTTGATAGTTGGAGTTAGAGCTTCCAGGACTGGAATACATAGGGATGAGATGAATTTAACCAAGCGTAGGGATTTGATTGGTTTGGTTTTCGGAGTTTCAAGCCTCCTTTTGGACTCATGTGAAGCCAAAGGCGCTGGCTTACCTCCTGAGCAAAAACCTAGACTGTGTGATGATGCCTGTGAGAAAGAGCTTGAAAATGTATGGTGAAATTGCATTGCCCCTTGTCTTTCATTTCCTTGCTTCTTGCCTGATAAATTGCCTCAAACCAGTTTATTGTGTTCTCTTTTCAAATTTAAGATATTGCAGTGCACCAACATGTAACTCAAATCTTAGAAACATAATGTTATCATTATGTTAAAACTGAAATTCTCTCATGCATTACTCCAGTCCTTTGCACAACAGAGTATTTGATCATTTATCTTTCGAATTCTTTGTCTGTTTGCGCTTCCCTTCCCCAGCTATCCATAACAATTTCCCTGTCTTCTCCATTTTTCAAGTGTTAAATTTCACACATTTCAAAACCATCATCATGGTTTCTCCTAGACATTTTAAATAATTGCTTACGGACTCCATTTTTCCCCCCTTTTCCCCCTTCTGCTTTAAACACTTCCGTATTACAACATTATTGCACCGCAAACGATCCTGAGACTTAATTCTTACCCTTCTTCTCATTCTAGTTTGGCTCCATCTTTTCTGTCACCTGCACTAATGACATGACTTATAAGTAAACTCCAATAAATAGAGACCTCTCTTCATGTAACCTTTGGTTTGTACAATTGCACTTTAACCTTCATTGCGTACAATGCCACTTGAAACTATTGTGTTCTTATGAATTAAATCCATTCAAATTTGACATGAATTTTACTTTCTAGATAAAATTATATCATTTCTGGAAATCCTTCTTTCAAACTTATAAGAAATCCACCACATGAATTGTGGTGCAAATTTCCCACAAGGATGGCAAGTCTTCTAAAATATCTAAATAGGTGCTCCTTTGTTACTCTTACATCATACAATTGTCCAATTTTGACTACTTTTATAGACGTGCGGTGTGTACAGCAAATTGGATCATTGTTCTCTCCTTGCTTACTGCTCCCTTCTATTACCATGTTAATTGACACTTAGTCACACCCAAGTTGTGTAAGGTTTATTGGCGAGACATTATGCTTGTAAGCATGTTGTTTTGCACCATCATGATTTAATTATGGGCAGATATTTTCTACTTAAAATGATGAGTGATCAAGCATCGAGTAGACAATGAGTAGACAATGATTGTGCAAGGTTTATCGGGGAGACATTATGATCATAAACATGCTGTTTAGCTCCATCATGATGTGATCATGGGCGGATATTTTCTACTTAAAAATGATTAGTGATCAAGCATCAAGTAGTAAATGTCTTCTGATTGATATTTATTATCAGGTTTGCATATTATTTCTTAGCACTAAGTACTAGAATCAATTTTCTGCAATGAAGGTACATATGGTGACTACAGATTCTGGTTTGCTGTACAGGATATCAAAGTTGGTCAAGGCCCCAGTCCTCCTGTTGGTTTCCGGGTCTGCAAGTTACTCTTTTTTTGTGAATTATTTGTCTGCATTCTAACAAAACAATAATGTTCACCTCAAATATGTCATTCTTAAGAATCTGCATTTGGTTGACAAGTTGATGAATATATGGAAATTGAAATTGAACCGATGAGTAACAGTTGGAGTTTACTCTTTCTCATATCTGCTACATCCTCTTTAGTCTAATAATTTATTTAAGCTTCTAAAATAAGTAGACAACAGGCAGTTACATCACAGACAGTGATAAATTTGGCTTCTTTAACTTTAACTCCAACTTTTTAACCTTATTATATGTTAAACAAGACTCCTATTACTTCGAAATTGTGATAATTGATAATTTCGAATAGAGAATAGGAGAGGTAGGTTGGAAGGGCTACCAAACTAGATTGGATGAGGATTGTTACAAGTTGAATTTTATTTTATGATAATTTGAGCTAGATTGAGTTAGATAGATTCATATAGTGAGAAAAAAAAATGGCAAGTCAAAGGGGTAGCTCATAAACATTCAATCATAGTACACAGCCAATTTTCTCAAATGGCCTTCAATGGCAGTTAAATATGTTTTCATTTTAAGTAGAATGAGTAATATGATTATGGACACAAGAAGACAAGTCTGTCATGTATTAGTTGATAATTTTTGTTGTAGCTTTTGTTTATTACTGACTACACCTTATGCTGTAGGTGGCTGCTAATTATGTTGCCATGATTCCATCCGGACAAATATTTGATAGGTGAATATATCATGAACTAATTTCAGTTCTTTCGCTACAAACATACACCACTTGTTAGTATGAAAACCAATAATTAATACGTCGTAAGACAATTATGCTGAATTCTCAATTCAAACCGTTTTGATATTACAGTTCATTGGAGAAGGGTCATCCTTACATTTTTTGTGTTGGGTCTGGCCAGGTAAGTCCATTTATCTTAGTAAGGTCATTGAGAAGTAGACGATTGTTTTTTACTACATGGCATAATATCATATGCCACTATCCGCACAAGTTTGGTATCCTTGGTTCTTTGTATCTCAAAATGTACTGTTTCAGATGTATATGCTTCTGATCATCATAATATTGGTCAAATCATTTATATTGTTGAAAATTAGGAAGTAGGCCCATCTTCTTTACAGAAAAGAAAGTTCATGTTCCTTGTGCATTTTTCCTTAGCATCACTTATCAATTGTTTAAGTGGTCAAGGGGCTTGATGAAGGGATCTTGACTATGAAAGTTGGAGGGAAGCATCGACTTTACATTCCTGGACCGGTAGTTTCCGAAATTCAATGGGAAGAAGGAAAACTGATAAATGAAAATTTCATTTATGTCGCATTAAAAAGTTATGTTAATATGTTTTACACTTCTAACTCATTCATTTCTGCTTTCATCTCTTTCTTGTGCTTAGCTGGCATTTCCGAATTTCGGCTCCAGGAAGGCCGAGGGTGGCAGCAAACAGTCCGGTGATTTTCAACGTCAGTTTGGAATATATACCAGGCCTTGAAGTGAATGAAGAGTAAAGAGTATCTACATTTAAGTATAGAGAATTATATAGACAACCTAGAAGAAGAGATCCATAATATGAGTAAATTGTACTCTATACTAGGATCAATTCATTTGATTGTTAGCCAAGAGATTGTTTGGAATTATTGTGCTTTATAAACTTTGAAAGCATCCACTGGATGTAGTCTAGTGGTTCTATTTTGAGGGACATTCGTGCTGGTCATAGGTTCGAATCTTTAGGAGTGCACCCAGGTGCAAGAGTCTGATGCAATTTCGGTTTTATCTAACCGTTTGGTATCGCCTGTCAAGGAACCGAGTTGGGCGCCTGTTTGATTAAGGGTTTGGGTCCCGTCCCAGTGACGCTGCTCAAGAGCAGTCGAGGGCCTGGGTCCCCCTGGCGGAGTCTCCCAGGATGTTGGCTGACGGTTGGAGTTTTCGGATTTCCAAAAAAAAATATATACATAAAAATTACATTAATTATAAATTAAAAGTTATAATATTATAATATCAAATAAATAATATTACACTTTTCAGGTATTGCTTTAAGTTCTTATTCATATTACATGGTAAATATCTAATATTCGGTTTTTATTTAATTTATTAGTGGTTTACTGACTCTAAATAATTAATTGTTTATTAAATTAAAAAAGTAAAAATTAATATGTGCATATATTAATGTTATCAATTTTTATATTTTTTGTATTTAATTAATTACTAATTTATATATTGATTGAGCGTTAAAGAAATTTTCACAAAATTATTATTATAGGCCTTAAAGAATTTTTAAAAAAAATTATTATTTTATAGGAGATTATTAATTTAGTACACCCGACTTAAGACCAAAAAATTTATTATTTAAGAAAGATTATTCATTTATTGAGAATTATTTATTTATCAAATATTTATTTTATTAAAATTTTACTGTCTTTTGATTTATTGTATATATTAGATCAATTTATATCTCAAGTCAGTTTAAAGTTAAATCCAATTTGATTTATATTTTATGTTAATTTAAAATTAAGATAGATTCATATTTTAAATTTATTTAATTTTTAATTTGATTTTTAAAAATCGAACCAAACTTATTTGAGGAACCTATAATTTTACTTCGTTTCATCCTGAATTAAATTAATCAAAAAATTAACATTAAATCACTTTAAATAATTTTTAATCAATCACATGATAATTTATATGAATTATACGACATAATATCAATTATCAATTAATTATTTATGATTATGATAAGTACTCAAAATTTTTTCAATTGAGCTCATAATTACCCATATTTAAAATAAAATTTAAATTTAAATTTATTTAATAAAAAAATTTAAATAAATTAGAAGATAAGATAAGTGGAGGAATAATGAGCCAATCATTCTTCACAAAAGAAGTTTAACCAAATTCTCTTATTTCAAATATATAATTCTTATTTATTTTTTTTATTTCTAATTAAAATTTAATATCACTAATTTTACTTTTTTTTTATTTTTAATTAAAATTAATATCAATAATGAAAATAATAAGCTGATGGAAACTTCGAGGGGAGAAATTTGAGTTATTTTTTTAATATTTAAAAAATAAAACAAAACGATAAAACATTGTTATTAGCATTGAGTCTGTTGGTTAAGAGAGCTGGGCTTGGGCCGATTCAATTTAGACACGAATCCTCTAAATTTGCAATCAAAAGAGCCGAGCTGGGCTGTTACATATTCAACTCGGGTTGGGCTCGATCCAGTCTAGATCCGAATACGCTAACCTTGCACCCAAACGAGATGGTAGAATAGTGCTAACCCTAATCATATATGTTATTTAAGCATCAGTTGTTTTCGAAGCTGAATCTATCTCACCGCAAGGTTTCGCCGCACAGAGGTTTTGCAGTTTTTCTTCACTTCCAGCCATGGTATATTTGCTTCTCTATCTTTCTTTCAATAATTTCTTTTGTTTTAATCTGTTAGATTATTTATTTTTGCTTATTTTGTGCATAGATTTTGGGGTTTATGAATAGTAACATGAATGATGGATTTTTAATTTTAAACTCCAAAATGGAGAGTTCATGTTCAGATTTACTACTAGCGTATACAAAATTTAGGGTTTGATTGGATTGAAATTTTAGTTTGCATTCGAAATATTAATTATTGTGTTGCTGTTGTTAATAGATTCAATTACGTTCTGTTATTACTTTATGAATGAACTAATTTTGTTGTATTTTTCTGTCTCAAAAGCATGGAAGAACTATAATTTTCTAGAGTTAGTATTTATTCTGAATTGTAGGATAGGGTAATTTACATTTTTTTTTTTGAAAATAATTTGAGCTTTATGTAGTAGGCTTACATCATAGATATTTTTTTTTAAACCTCTGTACCAATGTTTAAGTTCTTATTAATTTCAGTGAATACTGAACATGGATGTTATTCTGCTCTATGAGTTTTTTTAGTGTACGTTTTTGAATTCTTCATGCTGTTTACTGGTATTGCAATTAGAGAGATTTACTTAATGTTTTTCATTCTTTTATGGTGTTTTTTAATGTTCATTTGTAAGTGTGCAAAAATGGTTACCTATTTTTGTTTGATGATGACATTGATGTTGCAAACAATTTCTCTGTCTATATGATGGCGTTGGTTTCATGATTTAATTAACCTGTGTCTTGTAGGTGAACGTTCCCAAGACTAAGAAAACCTACTGTAAGAACAAGGCTTGCAGAAAGCACACCTTGCATAAGGTTACCCAGTACAAGAAGGGTAAGGACAGTCTTGCCGCTCAAGGGAAGCGACGTTATGATCGCAAACAATCTGGTTATGGTGGTCAGACCAAACCTGTCTTCCACAAGAAGGTATATTCTGAGCTGAAACATAAATGTTATATGAAAAGAATGCAAGGCTGTAGTTGTAATTATGGCCTCATCTATATCACATCACATTTGCTATTTTGCTGCTTAACAGGCTAAGACAACTAAGAAGATTGTGCTGAGGTTGCAGTGCCAGGGTTGCAAACATGTGTCTCAACACCCGATCAAGGTTAATACTCTTTTAAACATTTTGCTTATGTTATTTGATTTAGCATTTTGTGGTGTTGTGTTTTTATTGTTCTTGTGCCTTAACCTAACTTATATGGTTCTGAATTTTGCAGAGGTGCAAGCACTTTGAAATTGGAGGTGACAAAAAGGGAAAGGGAACGTCTCTTTTCTAAGTGCCTTAGTTTTTCTATTTTGGTTTCATGTTTTTTTTTTTTTTCACTTTTCTGCACTCAGTGGAACTCTAGCCAGTGCTGGAATATTTTGTTTTGTTAGTTCGATGTTGTCAATTTAAACAAATGTGTTCCAAGTACTTTATGCTATCAGTTAACTTTAGATTGGAAAATTTTTCATTTTTTCTTTTGCCATTATGAGTTCTGTGGGTAGCTGATATAAACTCGAAAATAGCAAGGTTCTGTTTGGTATTAAGTAAATTTATTACAAGGTCCTGTATGATGCAGTGAATGGGGCAGAGAAAATGTTGGTAGCAGCTAAATAAGAAGCTTGCACTTAGATCATTTTGCCCATCCAATAAATATGAATTTTCTCCTGGACAAGAACTTTTGGGTTTTTTGGATTGGGGTCAATAATGAGTTGCCCAAAATCCAAATAACAGATAGAATTGGATTCTAGCGCTATACTGTCGCCAATTTATCGAAACGTGGCATCCAACAACAGCAAATCCCGTTTCAAATGCAAGGCGCCTTGACTCAATGAAAAGCTATTAGGCTTACTTTACCAAATCTTAGAATCCAATGTTTCACTTAATCGAAGTCCCCATAGTTTCCCCTCTTTCTGATTAGTAGCCACAGGTAGCAAAAATAAACTCACTTTCGTTCATTATCCCTAAATTAACAAAAAAATTTCATCCAGTCAATCAAATATTATATACCCATCAAGGACATTCAGCTGTCAAATATGTCATGCATCACGTTTAAGTCGTTTAACATCAACCAGTCTTATCGAATGCGAATACCCCTTGGTAAACAAGGATTAAACACGTTCGTTCTTATTAAGCACAAGTCATAAAACAAAGATTTACACTCCCACTCAAATTAAATTAGGCATCTAATTAAATAAATATTATTCTGGTTTTGCATATACTGTATTTTAATTGTTCAAAGCTCTCCAAATCCGTCCTAACAGGTGTGATGGCTTTACCATTACCAGATGCTAGTCCAATCATTCAGCTAACCATAACTAAAGAAGAAACATGCTAGTTCTAATAAGATGATCACAAACCTCTGTGTAGAAAGTCTGCCAACGACAAGTGGAAAAATCATGAAATTATCGTTTAGACTACAATCAACAGAACTATAGAAACTTCGGAATCACTTTTAGATAGCAAAAGGAAAAATAATTTGAACGAAATCTTCGTGTCTTTTGATTTTATATGCTGGTGCACGATCATTTCAAGGTCAAGAACTACCAGTTATTCAAGAAGAAAATGAAAGTTGAAAGAACAGAGAGAAGAGTTTTCTAGAGGAAATCAAATGATTTCATTTAGACGAATCAGCGAATGGACACGAGGCAATCATTGATTCTTCCCTCTTGTTACTATTTTACTAGAGCTTTTCCCCAAAATCACCCACAAAGAATCAGTTACAAGAACAGGTCTACTAAGTAAACAAGAAATTTCTATAGTTCTGTTAATTGTAGTCTAAACGATCATTTCATGATTTTTTCCCTTGTCATTGGCAGACGTTCTACACAGAGGACTGTGATCATCTTTATTAGAACTAACAGGCTATTCTATTTGACCATCGTGTCTTCTGATTCCGAAATTATTATATATATATATATATTTTAATTGGGATTCTGTTGGTGCACGTGCAGGTGATCATTATCACGTGACCTAGCTTTCATCTTATTGTAATTATCGTTTAGCGGTGGTTTGTTTGGTAATTTTACGGCTTTTCTCGCTCGCTCTCGCCTTCCAGAAATCTACTTCGATGGCTTCTCTCAAATTCCATTTTTCTCAACTGGGATTCCACCAAAAATCTAAAATTTCGACACCCTCTAGGAGGAAAACTGAAACTTTGACTGTAACATGTGGGCTAAGAGATGCAACAAGAAAGCCGATGTGGAAGTCGAGGGTGTTGTCATCAGAAGCCATACAGGCAGTCCACGCACTGAAATTAGCCAAGTCAAGTTCTAAGCTTGAAGAGGTTTTTCATGGAAGAATTTGCAGGCTGCTGAAAGGTGACTTGTTGGACACTTTGACTGAGCTGAGGAGACAAGATGAATTGGACTTAGCCCTCAAGGTGTATTTTTGCTTTCTTATTTTTTTTTTCTGATCGTGGGTTATAATTGTTTCCATTAAATTGCATGCTATCTTGTTTCTGTTTAATGAAGGGATTTTAGACTGTTACTTTGTCAAATTTGTGGAAATTTTAGTGTTTATCAGCTTAGAAAATTGAAATACAAGTTTGATTTGAGTGAATATTGATACGATTTTAGTACTGCTTTATCATCTGATTTTATTTTTTATCACGATGTTCCCTTTTTTTTTTTTTTTTCAATTTTTGGAGTGGTTTTGCTCTACAACTTTTGGACATTTGATACTTAAGCTGTATTTTGTTTATAAGTTATGACTAATTAACTCATTTATCACCTCAATGGGTTGACAGTGTTGAGGTATTTAAAATTTCTCTTGTTGATTGCATTTTTAATGATATATGATAGTTTATCATTTCTCACAATATGTATTGCACTAGTTTCTTGTTTTGATCGTGTTGCAATCTTTGTAATATGATGCTCTTATAAACTCATTAAGTTCACTTTATGATTTTTTTCGTATGTACGGGTAATATTTTGATTAGGATTTTAAAATTAAAAACTAGGGACGTAATTGTAAAAATCAGCAAATTGGGTGATAAAGCTCTTTGCAGATGGGGAAAAGTAAAACAGATTTGGTTGTTCTCTTAGGTGATAAACACTTAAAAGGGTTTGGTGTCTGTCGACTGCATATTTTTTAGGCCTTTTTGTAGTGTTTGTTCCAGCGTTTTGCCTTTGAGACTTCTCATCCTTGTTTTTGTAGAGTTTTAGTCCCTTCTTTGTGTACATTTTCTGTTAGTAGTATATTCATCTTTTGTTTTTGAACAAAATAAAAGATTCCTTCTGTCTTTGGAGTTGGATTTAAACATTTCTCCCAATCATACATCCACTATTGCTCATATTTGTTTTTAAAATATTTTTTTTATTTGTTTTGAATAAATATGATAGGATGTAGCTCCAGAGCATGCTGTTGGAGTAATGGTTTCAATGTGAGCTTTGTCAATGTTTCATGCTTCAACGTCTTGGAAAAGTGATAAGAAGTATATTAGTACTCACTTCTTTCTTTTGGGAATGATTTTCACCTGGAAGATGCAAGTGGTTCCTAGATATACTTGTTTCCATAGACAAAATCTCAAGTCCTATGATGAGTAACTGGTGTTATTTATTTTTTGGCCTACTTTATCTGCTTTTTATCTTCATTTTCCCTGAGTGCAATATACTTTACTTTTCTATTTTATATTCTATCTGAAAAGAAATCAGGTTCTAGGTCTTCCATTTTGTGCGGAAGGAAGTTTGGTATAAGCCAGATCTGTGCTTGTACTGTGACATGATTCTAATTTTGGGAAAGAACAAACTAATTACAATGGCTGAAGAGCTCTTCTGCGAACTCAAGAAAGAAGGTTTAGAACCGGACACAAGGGCATATACTGAAATGATTGGAGCATACCTGCAAGTGGGCATGATTGACGAGGCAATGGAGACTTACGAAACAATGAAAGCATCAGGCTGCATTCCCCATAAATTAACCTTAACTATTTTGATCAGGAACCTTGAGAATGCCGGGGAAGAAGAGATTGCAGCAACTGTAAGGAAAGAATGTGTCCGATATGTGGAATATCCTAAGAAATTCCTTGAAGAAGTTGATAAAAAATATGTAAGAATCCTACTACTTCTACAGTGGCTGACATTATCTTTTTTCTCTTTACTTCATTGTATCTTCATAGGTTAACGAAGATTCTTATTTACATGGATAAAATAGGAGAAGAGCCCATTACTTTTATGGTTTTTGTTGAAGAAATTATTACTTTGAGTTTCACTTTCAGATTCATACCAGGGAATTGTAGAAAATATTTTGGATGAAGTAAAATTGTGAGAAGCATTTCTCTAATGGAAAGAAATTGATTTAGGCTTAGCTTGAAATGTTATGTTTCATCTTAACTTTGAAAGCGCAATGACTGAAGTGTTTAGTAAACACCCACTCTACTCGATAACTAATAATATTTATCTCCCACTTGCTCACTTCGACTGTTAGTGGTCTTTTTTCACAGTGTTACCAAACAAAGCCCGAGGGCACGAATGAAGTGATGATTGTCCAACATAAAGAATTCTTTTTTCTTGCTTGCATTGAATTTTAACTTATTGAAGCTCTGACCTTTGCTCCTAATATCACAGAGGAAGAGAGTGGTGGACTTTATTTGAGGATTTCCATCACATGAAGGCAAAGAGGTAGCTGCTTTTAGTTTATACGAGCTGCAAAAATGCCCTTGAACATTTCCCAAGCTCCCAACGAAGTCATCTATTGGAGCTGGAGAAAGAAATTTTCGGAAGCCAATCATCTTGGAAAAACCATAAGTTTTGTTGGAAGTACTTACACTATAGTTGAAAATACCTTTTCTCTCGTGTCTTTTGTAGCAAGCTTAGCTCTTTGTCAGATATTATTATTCCAGCTTCGTGATGATACTTAATTCCTTTTCTGAATGGAAACATTTTTGTTTTTTGACTCCATTTTTAATTTTTGAACATCAGGAGATTTTCCTGGGGTTTATGTTGCTTGATGGATGTTAATGTGTAGTGGAAATTTGGAATGAACAAATATGTAGACAAATTCTCTTCTTTTCCAAGAACTTTTACTTTGATATGGAATTGTCTATTAATGATTGAATTAGTTTTTAACTCACATTATGGAAATCAACCCAAATAAATTTAGAGCATAATCGAAAATATTGTGTGTTTGCTTAACTTTAAAGAGTATAGCAAATAATCTTTTCAAACGAACAAACAAAGAAAAGACAGCAGATAAAGTGATTAGTGAATATTTAATTTTACTTGATAATTATATTTCTCACTCATCCTCTAATATAATTTTACAATATTCAGGCTCAGATATACGTAAACACATTGAACAATGAAACAAATAGCATTATACGTGTTAACGAACTGTTTATACATTTAGGTTTTCCACAGCACTAGCTGATACAAACTGAAATTACAAGTACATCATCTTGCATCTGCAGGGAATACAGATGGAAGGGAGTTGATCTGCTTCATGTATCCACAGTAACGGTGGATCCTCCATAACTGTTGGAGTTACTCTTTGTTATTCTTGGTGATACTTCTGCAACGGAAGAGAAAGAAAAATTATTGTTCTCATCTTCTGAACACAATAAAAAACTTATGGACTCGGAAACTGTGTGAAGTAAAGATAACTCACCATTTGAACAACATTCCCCATTCAACTCTCCGAATGTTTCTCCGTTCAAATAACTCTGAACAAATGGGTGGTCCAATAACATCTCAGCTGTGAATCTCAACATAGGTTTTCTCACAAAACACTTGCTCAAGAAATCCTTCCCTTCTTCAGAAATCCAGGCTGGAATTTCAGGAACCGAATGCTCCTTGCCAATCTTATGCAAAAGTTGGTTAAGGCTGCAATTTCCTTTAATATCCCAGGCTTGTCTTCCTGTAAACATCTCAAGAACCACACAACCCAATGCCCAAATATCTGAAGGAGGCTCCTGCAAATGATCAACTACCGTCTCAGGTGCAAGATACAGTGGAGTCCCTCTCAAGCCGTGATCACACCTTTGCTTCTTGTTCTGTCTTGCTCTCTTCGCCAACCCAAAATCACCAATTTTTGCCACTGATTTACCAGATTCACATGGCACAAGAAGAATGTTATCTGGTTTTAAATCGCAATGAACAAAACCAGAATCATGGATATGAAAAAGCCCTTCAAGAATACACCAAGTTAAATGTCTCACGGCATGTTCTGGTAACCCGCAGCCTTTACTCTTGTCAATCACATCACCTAGGGTTCCTCCTGAAGCATACTCTATCAGCAAATTGTAAGCCATCTCTCCATTATCACTTGTTGTAGCTTCTTCTCCAAAACATTCAAGAACAAATGGGCAGCCACGAAGATTGTCCAGAATCTCTTTCTCCTTCTGAAGGGAAGCAGAAGCCGAGAACTTGGCTGATTTAACAGCCATTACTGGAGGGAAAACAGTTGTATTAAATTTTGGTTTCTTCAAAGTTGCCATGAAAACTGACCCAAAGCTTCCTTTTCCAAGGATCGGACCTCTAAACCAAGAAAAACCATGGCTATTCATGATTCCTCCTCCTCCTTCTTCTACTTCTGGATAGAAACCTAGTGTTTTCTTTGAGATCAAAATTAACTTTGTTATAAGAAGAAATTTTTGACGGAATAGTCGGTTAATATAAATACGTACATTTGAATATAGAAACTTCGTATCCTAAACAGTAGAGGAAACCAACACTTTTAATATCTATTAAATTCTCGTACTAAGTGATGTAGCAAACATATAATTCCTAGAAGTGTCAGCTAGTCAATCTGTAACAACCTCTAATCCATCACAAGAATGCTAGTAGCCAATCTGATCTCTCCATCTTTCCAAATCTTCCCTTTCTTTCGGTCTTAACATCTTCCTCTCTATCTCAATAGCCAATCTGGTTTCATCTTTCTTCTTCTAAAGTCTTTTCTTCACACCTTTGTTTCCTCCGTTCAACAAAATCTTTGAAACAATCGTAGAAATCTCACGAGCAGAATCATCAAAAGCTGTTCTCTTCCGCTTCATTCTTTTCCTGTGAAAATCAGTCAGCTTTGATTTCATCACGTTAGTCGCTACCTCGGCCTTCATCTTCTGATTACGCGGTTTTTTTTCCTTCTGTTGTTTTCTAGATTACTCTTAACGTAATGTGCTCTTAGCGTGGGTTATGTTGGCGCCATTCTAACGGCTATAAACAGCCTTACCTAAGTCGCATAATTGTTTTCTTTTTGTATTGACTAATGTTAATTAATTATTTTTATTTTTAATTATTATCAACTTCTTACAAAGAAAAATTTTCAAAAATAAAAATACCTACGAAAATTTTAATTTTCAAAAATACTTCAATAAAAGAAATTTTTTTGACTTTTTAACATAATTACTTCCCTAGTATTTATCAATCATATTCTCATTTTTATTTTATCATTAAATATTTTTTACTAAAATTGATGAATTAAAAAAATTTATTCTTAATTAATTAAAAAAATATTTTGTTATAACTATTTAGTATTGGAATCGAAATATTTTTAACCGTCATTAAAAGAAATTTTTTTTAATGCTTAATCAAACAAAATATTTGCATCTAACAATATTTTTAAGAATATAAATTTTATATACAAACTGACCAAACAATATTTGATAAAAAATAATTATTCACATAATTTGGTGGTTGTAATCTATGATTTTTGGGAATTCACTAAATTTTTTCTATTCTTCTTTCTTCAATAAGTTTCCTGATTGTGAGGTTTGAATAAAACAAAAATGAAAAAGATGGGAGCCTCAAGTTATATGAAGAATCAAGTTATCGATTTTTCTTGGAAAGAAATCTATACAAATTCATAAACCCTTCCCACGTACTCCATTGTTTTTTTTGCCTTCTTAATAGCAGAGGAGGAAACCGTCATAAATACCCCTCGGCATCTCAAAACGACACCTAGGGCACAAATTAATCCCTGAAAACCACTCAGTAATGCATTCAGCATGGAATTCATGGGAACATTTCGTGCGTATCATTGTTGATCCTGCAACCATTTTCTTGAAACAAATCACACACTTGTTCAAAGAATTTTCCTTCAATTTCACTCTCTCTAATCCCGATACTGATTCAAAACTTGCAGGAATTGAACCGTTGTTATTCCTTCTCACAATTTCTTCTATTTCCTTGTTCAGCTCCGTTGATAGTTTCAGAGTAACAATTGTTATCTTCACAGCAATCCGTAGAGACTTGTTCCTAAACTTTCTGGCTGTTTCCGAAATTCTTTTGTGAGAAAGACTGATGATCTTCTTAGCTATCAGATCAGTAAGAATCAGCTGATTTTGATTTTTCACTGGTACCGGTTCCACTACAGCAGAAATCATGTCTGAGAAAATTGTGCGAGATACAGTATCTAACATTTTCTTTTCAATCTGAACAAATTTTTGTTTTCCCTGGAATCGTTTCCTGATAATGTTGCAAACCTTAGGTTCCTCAATTCTTGATAACCTTAAAATCCATCTTTCCTCTTGGACAGAATCCGGATGAATGTAGAATTTAAGCAAAGATTTATGTTCACCATGGACGACGGACACATAATCTTTGAGCCCCAAATTAACAGCAAAATATTTTCTTGTAGTTGTGATAGACATGGAGGAGTGAACAGATAAAAGTGGAGAGAATTAATGAAGGTTAGAGCAAGTAATGTACCTGTTTCTGTTGTGAAAAATATTGCCTAATAATTTTTCTAGGATTTGTTACGTATTGATAAATGTTCTTGTCCTAATCCGTAATGGTAAAGGATAATTGTTCTAATTTACAATAGAAAACATGGAATAAATATATTCAATTCTGAAGTTTATTAGCTTTTCTTGCTAGAGTAGGAGTCTTGTATTTGACCAACTACCATTAACTAACTACATAACTGGAAAAGAAATCGTTATCCAATCAAATACAATCTGAGTACGTATTGGAAAACGAATTTGGAAAATTATGAACAAATCAAATGCGGAGAATGAATTTAGAAACTTCGGATCCTGTGCTGGGACGGGAAACCAACACTTCCTGGAATCTATAAGAGTCTCGTACTAGGACTAGGTGATCTAGGAAGTATATAACTCTTAACAGTTTCGTTCGGATTCTCTCATTCACTCAACTACATGATTTAATGCCATTAATTAATTGGTAGAATTAGAAGGATAATTAATATCTAAATTATTTTATCCCACGGAAATTGATGAATTAGAAGTTTATTCATTAATTAACTCAAAAATTATGTTATAACTAGTCTTCATCAATGCAAAAGTTTTACCAAATAATCTGGCATTCATCAAATTGATGATGAGATGATCATTTATTACATTATCTCATTATCTACTTTATGAATACTACGTTATATAAAATAAAAATTAGGGATAAGCATTTGGTGAATATAAAATTACTCTTAAATAAATGATAATGTTGCATTAAAAATCAATGTTTGACCAATTTTTTTCAAGTTTCTAAATATATATATGTAAGAGATGGGCGCCGCAGCTTTTGATACTTGAACATCATGCAATTGGAGGGTTTTTAACTCATTGTAGCTGGAGCGGGTATTCTGATGGTCACTTGGCTACTTTTCGCTGATCAATTTTCAATGAAAAGCTTGTAACTCAAGTTCTGAAGTTTGGAATTCCTGTGGGCAATGAAGTTTTAAAGATTTGGGAGATGGGAGTAAATTCGATCGGTAATAGACAGAGAAAAGATTATAAGGGCAGTTTGCGCAGCCACGGATGATGATGGAGAAGGTGTAGTTGTGAGGAAGAGGGCTAATCTCTGAGGGAACTGGCGAAGCAAGTTGTGGAGGAAGGTGGGTGTTTGCAGGGTGATTCAAAATGCCAAGAAATAGCATGAATTAAGAAGCTGAATAAAGAGCTTTCAAGATTCCAAAAAAAAAGAAAAAAACATGGGTGGGAAAAAACATGTGTTATCTAACAAAGTCTCTCTTGATGAATAAAGTCTGCAGATTCCTCTGAACTTGTTTTTTCCAAGTTTTCTTGCTTTCAACAGTTTCTTATCTTTCTTGAATTTAAGTTTTATAGATTATGGTTTGTGTGATACTTAGATGTCTTCATTGAGTTGTTTGTTGGATTTTGTTTTCTGGTTCAGAATCATTTCTTAAGGTTCTAAAGATTGTTTAATTGTTTAGGTCTTGGAAATCAATAAGTGGTGAATATTTCTTCTGGTGTAAAATTACATTCTTCTTGTATTCTAGAATTTCTAGGAAGGGTAGAAATATTGTTTGTGGTTTGTTAGTTGTTGGTAATTTAGCTGCAGAATCATGTAGTCTATGAAGTACGGGCACGGATATGTAATACGGACACGATGACACCACAATTGCTAAAAAAAGAGGACATGGGTATGGCAAGATACAGCAATAAATTTATATATATATATTTATCAATATAAAAAATAGTCAATGTAAATATAAATTCTATTATGATATAATAAAATTTTTAATAAATTCTGTCATAAATAATTTTAAAATTAATATTTTAATTATAAAAAAATATAATTAATATATCGTCAATCACTTATGTCCCTTAATATGATAAAAAATTTTATATAAAAAGAAAGCAAAAAGAGATAAATTAACAACTTCAAGAATTAACCACTAACCATCATATCTAATGAGTCTGAAGCATTTTTAAACCTAAAGCCTTTTTCGTTTAATCCAACCCAAGTCAAAAGCACATCATCATCTTTTTCTTTAACCTTCCATTGTATTTGGCTGACTCAAATTTCAAGTAATTGAATAATTGTAAATAGAAAAATCATTCAATTGATGATTTGAATGTGTGAAGCCCTTGATCTTCTTTAATAGCGGGATATATTTTCTCACTCTAATTCAAAGACAGAGTAGGAGAGGAGACAAGCCAAAAACTCTTCAGTCTTTGTATCAATATACTTACGAAAGATCTATGATTGGGAGAACAAAGAAAAATTTTGCCGTATCAAAAGTATCTCGATGTCGGACACGTACGTGGTGGTAACTGATGTGTCCATGCTTCATAGCATATAGCTTGTTCTGAGGTTGATTTGGTTCCTAAGCTCAACAAGTGATATCAGAGCCCGTGA
>JAVXUL010113872.1:0-17759 GCA_035590515.1 Trichilia minutiflora
AAACTTAAACTAGTTATAACTTATTTTAATTTATATATAATAATTTTTATTTTATTATATTTATAAGAAATATTTTTGAAATATAAAAAATACCTTCGACGCTATAAATTTTTATTAATTAATTAAAAAATATAATGAGGGGGACATTTCAATCTTAACTTCATAAATTTTTCTACATTCAATCATATTCATATATGATAATACCAAAAAATAAATAATAAGATTAAGAAAATATTATAAAGAGGAAGACATTGAGCCTTACCTCATTAAAAATTATAAAATCTAAATCCTAATTACAAGTAGTTAACTATCATCATTCTTCATTTTCGTTTTAATCTTCTTTATCCTATTCGTAGTTAAGTAGGGTATAGGAGCTGATAGTTATTGAAGTTGTTGTAATTTATTTTTTTCGTTGATTCAATCTTTGAAACACATGCTTATCTCCAGTACCTCTGGGGCCATTATACTTCTATGTGTGTCCAACGTTTGATAACGCAAACTGAATGTACTTTTTAATGAAACCGTGACACTAGTGGTGTGAAAAAATCTGTTTTCATTCTTGCTAAGATAGAATATAGCTTGTGATTTTTCTTCTACCATTTTAATATATCGAAATTTGATTCTGGTTTAACAAGCGAACCTTGTAAATAGCATGAAAGTTTGTTGACTGATGATGATGCTCTTCTTAGTCTCTTACTAACTTTTATGTAGTGATTAAAACCGCTGCTAAAAATAATAGGTGCTAAAAAGAAGAAACAAGAATCCTCTTGACCTATAAAAATAAAAGTACTACATGCAAAATATTTAATCTCGTATAAGTGAAAAATATTTGAAAGAGTAAATGATAAATTTTTTTTGCACTGATGGATCTGTCTTTGAGTTTTGTAACTCGAATGTTCGGAATCATTTACATCTAAAAATAAATAAAATCATTCTATAAGGGTTTCACGATCGGAAACCTTTATCCTAAGGTCTAGACATAATGCAATACAATATAAAAGTGACATATTGTCATAATACTTCCTAAAATTTTTTATCATGATCGAAATGACTATAAAGAATATTGGATGTTCTATGTATTATTTAAATACATATGTAAAACTATATAGTATGATAATTACATGATGTGTTGTTGGATAATAGTACCCAGATAAAAGTTCTATAACTTCTTTTAGTATTGATAAAAACTACGAGATAATTTTTGCAGTTCAAAAATGCTCTTCAGTTAATACATAATCACTGATTTTTATATTCTAAAATTCTATAATTAAAATTTGGTAAGGTAAAATATTTTTAAGCATTTCATATATAGAGTTCCACCTTGTCGACATATCTAGTATCAATTTTTTGGTCCTCAACTCGTGATGATAGCACAATTTCCTAAATGATTAGGCTCTAGTTAGGGCCGATCTTAAGTGAAGAACAACACTCTTAATAGCATTAATGGTTTGTTTCACCATTTCATATCCATTTTGTACACATAAATTCTATATATGTGACAAGCACACCTATTATAAAAAAATCTACCCTCTAGGTATAGGTTTATTGTATCCTTAAGAAAAAGAATGCTGCTATGTTATTAGATGCATTATCAAATGAAATACAAAGAATTTTATCCATAATTTTAAACTCTCATGTAACACTTTTAATAATCTTTACAATGGCCCTGACATTATGTGAAAATTCAAAAAATCTAAATTCTATAATTTTTTTATTTAATTGCCAATCTTCGTCAATCAAATAACTAGTAACACAAATATAATACAAATCATTGACACCTTTTTAATTATCAGATGTCAATGAAAATGTACAGTTATTTAATTCTAAAATAACAATTAAGGTTTGGTTCATCTCTGTAAATTTTTGAAGTATATATATTTGTGTTATGGTCCTAGGTATTTTCTTAAAAGTAGGTTGATATTGTTGAATCATTTCTATAAAATGTAGAAATTCACTTTGAGTGAATGATTGATCATTTACAATAAACAATTGACAAACTGCACTCTCAATACAGTAAGGTCAAAACGAAAAATACTACCTATCAACCCACTAGTTATTTTGATTTGTGTTTGTGTTTATAAATTTTCTAAGTGTCTTGAATATTTTTTATCTATATATCTTTTAAAAGTGTCTAATCCATCCATTTTTTGGTGAGTATACCACACCACAAAGTTTACATCGAGTTTTATTAAACTCGATATTCTTTTAAAAAATTAGTCAAACATCTAACCTAAGCTGTCTACTTTGACTACTACTAACAATTGTTACTTCTGTTTGATTAGCTGTACTATAAGGAAGTTGCTCTTTTGAAACATTTTCATAATGTTCGAATAGAGGTATTGGGTTATCTATATCATAAGAAAATTCATGGGATCCTTGTAATGAATGATGTATCATTTTATCTATTTCAAATTCTAACTTTCTAATATAAAAATTAAATTAAATTATAACTTCCTAACAAATAAATTAAATTTAATTCTAACTTCCTAATACAAAAATTAAATTAAATTTTAATAACACAATAAAATAAAATAAACACACTCTAAATAAATAAAAGCCTAAATAAATTAAATCAAATCTAATAATAAAAAATATAATATAAATTTAATTTAACTTAACAATAAAATAAGTAAAATACGCTATAAATAAATAACAAAAATAATAAGTTTTTGCTACTAAAAAAATATAAAATTAATTTCTAACTTTCTAAAATAAATTAAATTAAATCTAATAATAATAAAACATAACATAAATTTAATTTAACTTAACAATAAAATAAATAACAAACATAATAAATTTTAACCTAACAAATTAAATTAAAACTAATAATAATAAATTTTAATTTAACAATAAAATAAAGAAACAAAAATAATAAATTTTAAGCTAACAAATTAAATGAAAACTAATAATAATAAAATTTAATTTAATTTAACAATACTATAAGTAAAATACACTATAAATAAATAACAAAAATAAGAAATTTTAAACTAACAAATTAAATTAAAACTCATAATAATAAAATTTAATTTAACAATAAAATAAATAAAATACACTATAAATAAATAACAAAAATAATAATATTTAAAGTAACAAATTAAATTAAAACTAATAATAATAAATTCTAATTTAATAATACTATAAATAAAATACACTATAAATAAATAACAAAAATAATAATATTTCAAGTAACAAATTAAATTAAAACTAATATTGATAAAATTTAATTTAATAATACTATAAATAAAATATACTATAAATAAATAACAAAAATAATAATATTTATAGTAACAAATTAAATTAAAACTAATAATAATACAGTTTAATTTAATTTAATGATACTATAAATAAAATACATTATAAATATCATGTCCCAATCTGTGGGTCCCACATGTGATAATCATTATAAATTCCTAATAAATATTTTTTAGGCCCAAAACACTTGCTAAGAACCTATAAGATTAAAAATTTTGAAACACCCAAACTACCCATTTATCAAAATCAACACAAACACTTCTAAATCACTTGCCATCAAATCCATCAAAATAAAATCATACTCTCTGCACTATGTCTGTGAGTGAAAAAAAAGGGGTGAGCATACTAATGTATACTCAGGAGGGAACATATAAAATAAATAGTAATAATAACAATAAAGCAAAATCTTTATTAAATAACATTCATTCAGAAAGGAAATAATCGAAAAAGGAACAAATCTAAAACATCTTTTCTTTTCTAATTTATTGCTTATCAAATCTTAAGAAAATCATTGGGCGTAGCCGATTCTCTGGTAATTACGCTAATCAGGTGCAATTTCAAACCATCAGTGGGTTTTATATGCAATATAAACATGTTGTTTAGAAACTATATTTTTAAATACAGAGAATAAAATAATGCATAGTTTAGTTAGAAAATAAGCCCACCACTGATGTTAGCAGTCAAGTAGTCACGTGGTGATACTCGTAACTGTCCTCTACGAGTATACAGCTCCAGATAATCCATTATCTGACACACACTCACTTGGATGGCCTCCTCGAGGTCCATCCTCAGGCTACTATACATTAAATCCCCAAATGGTCTATCATCTGTCCCAATCTGACACTCACTCACCTAGGCGGCCACCTCGTGGTCTTCTCCTAGGCTAGTCCACATCACTCACCTAAACGGCCTCTACCTGGATCCGTGCTAGACTACTTCACATCACACTCACCTAGACAGCCTCTACCTGGGTTTATACTAGGCTATTTCCCTGTAATTACAGTAATCAAACAGGCACTCATGGCCAATATCACCAACATATAAATCCGACTCACATGACTGTAATCATTATAACAACTTGGCCTTCTCGGCCTCATCACCAAAACACATTCATAAAACATAGCCCACTGACCGTATCATCATATAACAAAACTAAAACCTAACCCTCAGGCCGTATCATCAAGTATCAAATATAAAAGTTGGCCTACTAGCCATATCATCATCATAAATCTATCCTGGAGACTCAATTCAGGGTAAATCATAATATATAAAATCAACAACAAATGGTAAACATTTCACAAATTGGCCCACAGCCATTATTTAAGAAAATATATACGTCAAATAAGTCAAACCCAACATACAAATTGTTTATCATTTTAAAAAACATACGAAAACATATTTATATTTGCAGTTTTGTATCAACCAGTGTAATAAGTCAAATCAATTATAAAGCAGTTACAAATCATCATAAACATAAAACACGATTTATTTTAAAGCATCAAACTAGAAAAGATTTCACTCACAAGTTAGGGGGGTACACACTCCCTAGATTTTCTCACTCAGGTCATATCTTAATCCTCGTGATCAATGCCTATACACGTATATCAAAGTTCTATTAGCACACGCACAACCACTCAAATTTATCCGACACACACATAGTCAGCTCTAACATGATCATCCTTTAACCGATCTCACATAACTAACATACTCTCAGGTTCTTTGCTTAGTTAGTTGAACTAATCCGGTTATTCAATCAATCTACAATCTAAGTAACCCCAAACAACCTCATTTACTAGAACCAATCCACGACAAATGGATTCCAAGCCAAATAGTGGTTATTACTATTTACTACGAAGTAAAATTCTCCAAACTCAAATTTCTTAGCTACCAAACCACATACACATGCACTCTAATTTCTATAACATATTTATAACTCAAAAACTCATGAAATAAAATTTGAATCTCTCGTAGATGGACAGTACCCAAAATTATAAAACTACTCTAAATGAAAATCAACAGCTTAAACGAGAGAATAAGCTTACCAACGAGTTGATAGGAACCTGTAGTCGTCGAATGTAGCATCGATTACTCAGGAACTCGAGCTAGACTCCAAACCTTAATTTCTCCTCTAATTATTCTTGGTTAAAACGACAAAATGAGGGTGCTAGGATGTAGAGAAGAAGGAAGAGAGGTAGATTTTGGTGTGAAAACTTTGTTTGGTCGATGAGAAAGCAAGAAATCAAAGGGATGAAAATGTGTGTAGAGAGAGAAGAGAGAAACAAGAGAACGGGAGGGAAAGTGAGAGGAAAAAATGATTTTTGTCACTATTTACCTATATTTATAATATAGAGGGGAAATTACTAAAATATCCTTGAGTTTTGTGAAGGAAGAAAATTTTAAAAGGGGCAATTTCAATCATTTCACTGGATTTTCGGGTGATTCGATCGAACGAATCGACTAGTTCGTTCGACCAAAGTTGATTTTGTTTGAACAAATAATGCCTTTCATTCATCCAAAATCTTCGATGACTCCTTGAAAAATCTTGGCCAAATTTCGTTCAATCGAGTTAACCATTCGTGCACTCGAGTGCCAATTCATTCGATCGAATCTCCTATTCGTTTGATCGAAAAATTCTCTGACTTTCTCAAATTTCTGATCCTTAAATTCGTTCAAACAAACTTCTTCTTCGTTTGAACAAATCCAAACATTCGTTTGATCGAATGCTCCCTACCTCTACTTCCTACAACAGTCGAACTTTTGATTACTTTTCGATGTCCATTCCTATTCTTTTCTCTCTCTAATCCTTTCAAAATCTCATACCAACCCTCTAAATGCCATCGTTTTCTATAGAACCCAGATTTACACTCATAGAAAGATGAAAATACCCTTACTCGTAAATATAGGGTCTCACAAATCTACCCTCCTTATAAAAATTTCATCCTCGAAATTTACTCACATACATAGAATCGCAAGAATGCAAATAGGTGGATGAGTACTCAAAATTAAAATTATTATAACTGAATTACCTGCTTCTGCATTAGGATTAACTTGAGCTTGTTCTTGATTCATAGCAAACATTCTTGCCTGCCTCTGCCTCTGACCTCGAATCCTCTGAGTACCCTGTTGCATCATAGCAGAGGTGCCTGCTCTAAATTGCTAACTAATTGGGGTCGTTGTTCACATCATCGACGGTTGTTACAAGCTACTAAGGGATGAACCTAACATAGAAGGGTCACCTGTCTCTGTTCCAACTCGGTTAGGATAATGTTTCGTAACATGGCCTGGTTATCGACAATGGTAATATACAGGAGGTAGCCAACAGGTGCTACTATGATATCTCCTATAATTTTTGCATCGATTTATTGCCTAATCTTGATTAGAACTCTGTACCGACTTCGGAGTTGATGTACCCAATCTAGATGGTTTTGGATCCCGTGGAGAGAAGAATGATTACTGGAAGGACTAAGAGATGAGGGACTACCCGATAAACCACTGCTGCGACTTTTCTTAGATGACGATCCTACTTGAATAGTAAGATCTTTTCTCTTCTGAAACACTCCTTGAGATTTTCTTTCTCCCACTAACTTTTTAGTCCTTAACACCACCTAGATCATTTTCTTATAACCTTGGTTACCCGTCAACACCATCTTTTCTTTGATTTCAAAATTTAACCCTTCCTCAAACTTAGCACAAAGACTTTCTTCATCAGCAAACTTAGGGATGAACTCGACTAGTTCTCTCAATTGAGTTTCATACTCAGTCACTATGCTTCCCGTCTATTTCAACCTCAGAAATTCTTGTTTCTTCTGATTATAGTGGAATGGTGTGTAGTACTGATCCTTAAATTCTCAATCAAAATTATCCCAGGATAATGATGACGTTGTTCTAGCCTACACATTAGCCCACCAAGCAGTTGTACTGTCCTCTAGTAATTGAGTAGCCACTTTCAGCTTAAGCTTATCTTCCAATTTCATATCCTCAAAATTCCTTTCTAATTTTTTCAACCACCTACTTGCTTTTATAATATCTGCAGAGACATTAAATGGAATACTCTCCAGTTGTCTAACTTCTCTAATCAGCTTAAAAAGCTTCAAAATCGATTTAGATGGCTCTGCTATCGTAGGAGTTGTAGTAGTTCCTGGATACAGGTATGGTATGGGTAAGGGTATGGTACTAGTCCATGCTGACCTTGGATCTAGGCAAAGTTCTAGGCATTCCAATATGTCATATATGCTGCCCATGCTTCAAGTATTATAGGAGGTGGCATTCCCAACCTTAGGAATGGATACTGAGGAGGAGGTGGTATATTAGCCTGCTCAGGTTCAGACTGAGGCACAAAAGATGACTCATCTTGTTCTTCCTCCTTGAAAACTCTTTCTTTTTAGGATCTATCTCTTCCTTTTCCTGACCTTGACGATATTTCACGCTACATCAAGAAGATCAAAATTTAATTCTCATATACACACTTACATACTAAAAGAGTGGTGATGCATAATTTATGACTCAACTCACTAAATCCACTAGGATACTTTTCAAAATCATTCAAAAGTCATACAAAACAAATTTCAAAACATGTTCAGTTATCAACAAAACCATTTCAAAACCTTTCACTTTAATACCAATAAATTTGTCACGCCCTTATATATAACAATCATCACAGATTCCTAATAAGTATTTCTTAGGCCCATAACACTTACTAAAAACCTGTAAGGCTAAAAATTTGGAAACATATAAAGCACATCTAATATTTTTCTACCGACACCTGAACTACCCATTTATCAAAATCAACACAAACACTTCTAAATCACTTGTCATCAAATCCATCAAAATAAAATCATACATTATCGTATCAAGAATATCATATTTAGCTCTTGCAAACTTCCTCAAATAACAAAATAATAAAAATCACTTTACGTATAAATAGTAGTATTAAATTTTTGTTCAATTCCCAAGTTCTTGAAAATAATGAAAAATCATGAAAGCCATGAATAATACACAACACTCCTAGTGGACTTAATGCGATGAGTGTGAGTCGAGTATAGAGTCAATACCTGAGATCACCCTTCCTGACGTAATCAGCATTCTTCATGTACTCTCTGCATTTGTCTGTGAATGAGGAAAAATGGGTGAGTATACTAATTTATACTCAGTGAGAGAACATATAAAATAAATAATAATAATAATAACAATAAAAAAATCTTTATTAAACAACATTCATTCAAAAAGGAAATAATCGAAAAAGGAACAAGTTTAAAACATCTTTTCTGTTCCAATTCATTGCTTATCAAATCTTAAGAAAATCATTGGATGTAGTCAATTCTTCGATAATTACGTTGATCAGGCATAATTTCAAACCATCAATGGGTTTTACATGCAATATAAATATTCTATTTAAAAACTATATTTTAAATAAAGAGAATAAAATAATGCATAGTTTAGTTAGAAAATAAGCCCACCACTGATGTTAGCAGTCAAGTAGTCACGTGGTGAAACTCGTGACTATCCTGTACGAGTATACAGCTCTAGATAACCCACTATCTAGCACATACTCAACTGGGTGGCCTCCTCGAGGTTCATTCTTAGGCTATTATACATCAAATCCCCAAATGGACTATCATCTATCCCAATCTAGCACTCACTCACCTAGGCGGCCACCTCATGGTCCTCTTCTAGGCTACTCTACATCACTCACCTAGACAGTCTCTACCTGGGTCCATGCTAGGCTACTTCATATCACACTCACCTAGATAGCCTTTACCTGGGTTCGTACTAGGCTATTTTCCTATAACTACAGTAATCAAACAAGCCCTCATGACCAATATCACCAATACATAAATCTTACTCACATAGCCATAATCATTATAACAACTTGGCCTTCTCAGCCTCATCACTAAAACACATTTATAAAACATGGCCCACTGACTGTATCATCATATAACAAAACTAAAACCTAGCCCTCAGGCCATATCATCAAGCATCAAATATAAAACTAGGCATACTAACCATATCATCATCATAAATCCATACTGGAGACTCAATCCAAAATAAATCATAATATATAAAATCAACAACAAACGATAAACATATCACAAATTGGCCCACGACCATTATTCAAGAAAACATATACGTCAAATAAGTCAAACCCAATATACAAATCGTTTATCATTTTAAAAACCATACGAAAATATATTTATATATGCAGTTTTGTATCAACCAGCATAATAAGCCAAATCATTTATAAAATAGTTACAAATCATCATAAACATAAAACATGATTTATTTTAAAGCAGTAAACCAAAAAAGATTCCACTCACAGGTTAGGGAGGGTACGCACTCCCTAGATTTTCTCGTTCAGGTCGTGTTCCTGATCCTTACAATCAATGCCTATACACATATACCAAAGTTCTATTACCACACACACGACTACTCAAATCTATCCGACACGCACATAGTTCAGCTCTAACATGACCATCCTTTAATCGATCTCACATAACTAACACACTCTCAGGTTCTCTGCTCAATTAGTTGATCTAACCCAATTATTCAATCAATTTATAATCTATGTAACCCCAAACGACCTCATTTACTATAACCAATCCACAACAAATGGATTCTAAGCCAAACAGTGGTTATTACTATTCACTACGAAGTAAAATTCTCCAAACTCAAGTTTCTTAGTTACCAAACCATATACTCATGCACTCTACATTCTAACTAACATATTATAACTCAAAAACTCACGAAACAAAAATTGAATCTCTCGCGAATGGACAGTACCCAAAATTATAAAACTATTCTAAATGAAAATCAATAGTTTAAATGAGCGAATAAGCTTACCAACGAGTTGATAGGAACTTGTAGTTATTGAATGTAGTGTCGATTACTTAGGAACTCGAGTTAGACTCCAAACCCTAATTTCTCCTCTAAGTATTCTTGGCCAAAACGATGAAATGAGGGTGCTAGGATGTAGAGGAGATGGAAGAGAGGTAGATTTTGGTATAAAAACTTCATTTGATCGATGAGAAAGCAAGAAATCAAAGGAATGAAAATGTGTAGAGAGGGAGAAGAGAGAAATGAGAGAACGGGAGAGAAAGTGAGAGGAAGAAATGATTTTTGCTACTATTTACCCATATTTATAATATAGATGGAAAATTATTAAAATGCATTTGAGTTTTGTGCAGGAAGAAAATTCTAGAAGGGGCAATTTCGATCATTTCACTGGATTTTGGGGGGATTCGATTGAACGAATTGATCAGTTCGTTCGACTAAAGTTGATTTCGTTCAAGCAAATAATGTTTGTCGTTTATCCGAAATCTTCGATGACTCCCTAGAAAATCTTGGTCAAATTTCATTCGATCCAGTCAACCATTAGTGCAGCCGAATGCCAATTTGTTTGATCGAATCTCCTATTTGTTCGACCCAAAAATTTCCTGACTCTCTACCTCTACTTCCTACAATGGTTGAACTTTTAATCACTTTTCGATGTCCATCCCCATTCCTTTCTCTCTATAATCCTTTTAAAATCTCAGGACAACCCTCTAAATGCTATTGTTTTCTATAGAACCCTGACATACACTCATGGAAAGATGAAAATACCCTTACTCATAAATATAGGGTCTCACAATAAATAAATAACAAAAATAATAAATTTTAAGCTAACAAATTAAATTAAAACTAATAATAATAATAAAATTAAAGGGATTCTCTTTTGTCGATCATTCTCTAGATGCTTAGTCTTGTATTCCTCCAACTCTCCCGTTAGTTGAAGGGATTCTCTTTTGTCGTACTAGTAATCATAAGGTTTAAAGATGGTATAACAAATGTGTTTCTAGCTCACTTATGTTAAAAGACTTAGTTTCTTGAGCTAGGTCCATCATATTGATTGGAACTTCTTCCCTTTCTACAGGGTGTCTTTGGGTATATCTTTGCTTGTTGCTGATAGCCATTTATGAATCAATAGAATGTTTTAGTGAGCTTTTTAAGGTAAGCTTTCATGCACTTCCCATTGATAGTACCAAATATAGATATGAATCCCGCTGCAGCAAGAAAATATTTCCCGCTACAGTGAGATTTCCAGAAAGCTCTGCTGCAGCGAGCTTTCCAGTAAGCTCCATTGTACATTGGTGATAACGATCTTATGTGTCAGTATATTTACTGTAGCTACAGGATGGTAGTTTGGAGAGTGTTCACTGGGATGTGGATCCCAGGTGAGTGCTTAGATGGTAGCCTAGGGATGACCTAGAAGAGAGGTCGCCTAGGTAAGTGGAGACTGCACAAGTGATCCGATTAGATGTGATATGTTGATTGTGATATTGTGTAGGTGACATGACTGACCACCTGTGAGTCTCGTCGAGTTTGTCTTGGTTGTCACCCCATGACTGCTTGAGGCAAACGTCGGTGGTGGGCACTTTTTTTTAATCTCTACATATTTTATTTCTTGTATTTAAATTTATTTTTATAAAACAGCATGTCTTATCTGCATATAAACCCACTGACAATTTCAGGATTCCCTTAGCTAGAGAGATCACCGAGAATATAGCCAATCCAATGATTTTTGAATTTATATTTTTATTTGTAATATTGTGTTTTATATGGTATCAATAGAAGTATATTTATTTTTATTATTGTTGACTCACGGAGTATACTTCTGTATACTCATCTCCCTCACCTTTCAGTCTTTCAGGTTAGCCTAGAATAAGACGGTGGTGGTGATCGCTCTAAGACTTGAAAGCTTCAGGTATAGCTATGTCGACTTATCCTGCTTGATTTTTAGTCAACTGGTGTCCATTTTTCATTTTCTTTTATGTACAAAACTTTTAAGATTGGCAAACAGACTTGTAATAAATATTTGATTTGTGAATTGGGGGATAAATTGAATTCTGCCAACTTATATTTGGTTGAGTATTTTATGTATTGATAAATATATATATTTGAAGTATTTGAGGCCTCTTGATTTTCTGAAGTTGTAGTTTTGGTGTTTGGTTGTGAGTATATTGGAAGTGCTTTGTGAAAATATTTGGAACAAGTTTCAGATAAATGCCTTACAGGCTTACAAGGTGTATTCTATGTGATTGAGTGCACCCTGAAAGTCTGTGACGGTTGTCACATATGAGACCCACGGGTTGGAGTGTGACAACTTAAGTGGTATCAAAGGTTTTGATTTTTTAAACGATTTTGGAAGCACCCAAACTTTATTTTCAAATGATATTTTAAAATCTTTTGTATGATTTTCTGATTTTTAAAAATTCCAGTGGACTAGGTGAGTCGAGTCATAGAAAGTATCACCACCCTATTAAATGCATGCAATTGAGTGTTGTATTCTTTTTGTAGCAAAAATGTCTTCAAGATCTAGACGAGATCGTGACAGGCCACGAAAAGAGGTGTTACCTGGCGAAGAAGACGTTATATCGTATATGCATCAGCTAGAATCTGAAGAACAGCATGAACCTCCTCCGCCTCAATACCAACAACCAGGTATAGGTATGCCTCCAATGATAACTCCCTAGCAATGGGCTACTGTTATGACGTATTATAATGTACAGGCTACAAAAGCATCCAGATTTGCCCCAAAGTTATCCAAATTGATCAAAAAAGTACGACAGTTGGGAAGTGTACCTTTTGGAGGTATTACAATACAGCAGAAGCCAACAGGTGGTTTAGGAAGCTAGAGGGTGATCTGAATGATATGGAATTGGATGATAGGTACAAATTAAAGGTAACTGTCAGATTGTTAGAAGGTAGTGCAGCTACATGGTGGGCAAATGTACAAGCTAGAGCCTCAGCACAGTTGACCTGACCTGATTTTGTGTAAGAGTTCAAGGACCAGTACTACAATCATTTTCATTACAATCAGAAGAGACAGAAATTCCTTAGATTAAAACAGATGGTCAAGATAGTAACAGAATATGAGACTCAACTACGAGAGTTGGTTGAGTTTGTGCTGGAGTTTGCTAATGAAGATAGCCTATGCACCAAGTTCGAGGAAGGATTAAACTTTAAAATTCATGAGAAGATGTCATTGTCAAGTAATCAGGGATATAAAGAAATGATTCAAATGGCACTGTAAGCTGAGAAGTTGATTGAAGAAAGAAGATCGAGGAGTTAGTTCCAGAAGAGGAGAGATCTGAGTATACAGGTTGGCTCATCTTCTAAGAAGAACCGTGTAGTGATTCCTCTAATAACACCTCTGGCTATTAGTCCTACAAGTATCTCATCACATTCTCCTCAAGGTTAAGGATTCTCGAGATTCAGGTTACCAGCTCAGGAAGCGAGACAGGATCAGAGGTTGGACAAGTGTCTTCATTGCAGGTAGTATCATGTGGGAACATATCCTATGCTTACAATGTGCCACCAGTGTGGAGAGACAGGACACATCAGAAGGTTTTATCCCAAACTAGGCAGAATAGAGACAGGTGGTCAGTCCAGTCAACAGTACTCATATCAACAACTACCAGTTGATCAGGTAGCACCTTCTTCTAGTAAGAGATCAAGAGCGAATAGTTTGTCCACAATATCCCGTGGTACTTAGAGGACTCGGGAAAGAGTCTAAATCAAAGTTTTTACTTTAAACTAGGAGTAGGTACAAGCCAACCTAGATGTAGTAACTGGCATAGTTACTATTTTCAATTAACCTACATATGCATTGATAGATCCAGGTTCTAGCAAATCATTTGTCAACACTGTCTTAGCTTCTCAGCTAATGTTGCATTGTTATCCCTAGACCAAGAAATAATAGTTCATACTCCATTGCGTCAGAAATTATTGAAGAAGATAGTGTTTAGTGATTGCCCGATAATGATAAACGAAGTTGAGCTAGTAGCTGATTTGATTCCTCTGAGGATGGATGAGGATATTGATGCAATTTTGAGAATGGATTGGTTGTCCAGACATCAAGCAACCGTGGATTGCTTTATAAAATAAGTTGTGTTCAGAGAGCCCGGGGGATCAGAGATAATTTTTATAGGTAAGAGAAATATTTTATTTGGTAGTTTGATATATGTGATAGAAGCAGAAAGATTAATAAAGAAAAGGTGCCAAGGGTTTTTGGCACATTTTTCTGTGGTGAGAGAATTTCAAACATATTTTCAGATGAATTATTAGGAATGACTCTAGAATAGGAGTTTAACTTTAGTATTGATTTGATTCCTGGTACTACACCAATCTCAATGCAACTTTATCATATGGCACCAATTGAGCTCAAGGAATTAAAGATAAAGCTTCAAGAGTTGATTGATAAGGGTTTTATCCGATCGAGTATGTCACCGTGGGGTTCACTGGTGTTGTTTGTGAAGAAGAAGGATAGGACTCTACGATTGTGTATTGACTACCGATAGTTGAATTGAGTCATCATCCAGAATAAGTACCCACTGCCTAGGATCGATGATTTATTTGATCAGTTGCAAGAGGCAAGTGTGTATTCAAAGGTTGACTTGAGATCAGGGTACTATCAATTTGAGGATTAAGGAGAATGATGTAGTCAAGATAATTTTTCGGATATGCTATAGTCATTATAAGTTCCTTGTAATGCCGTTTCGATTAACTAATATCCCAGCTGCATTCATGGATCTCATAAATCGAGTATTCCATCCTCACCTTGACAAGTTTGTGATTATCTTCATTGATGATATATTGGTTTACTCGAGGACCAAGAAGAAGCATGCTCAGCATCTGTAGATTGTACTATAGACATTAAAAGAGAAAAGATTGTACGCTAAGTTTTCAAAATGTGAGTTTTGGCTTCGGAAAGTGGTATTTTTGGGGTATGTAGTTTCAAAAAAAAGAATCTTTATATATCCTCGTAAAGTGCAAGCTATTGTGCAATGGAAGAGACCCAAGAATGTTACAGAGATTAGAAGTTTCTTGGGATTGGTAGGTTATTACAGAAGTTTGTTGAAAGCTTTTCATTGATAACTACCCCGTTGACACGCTTAACGAGAAAAAATATAAAGTTTGAGTGGGATGAGAAATGTGAGCAGAGTTTTCAGGAGTTAAAGAATCATCTCACCTTGACTCCTGTGTTAATACTACCTATTCCTAAAGAGGGATATGTAGTATTCAGTGATGTCTCCAAGCAAGGACTAGGTTGTGTTTTGATATAGAATGGGAAGCTTTCAGATAGCTCAAGAAGCATAAGGAAAATTACCCAACCCATGACTTGGAGTTGGTTGCAGTAGTCTTTGCCTTGAAAATTTAGAGATATTACTTATATGGAGAGAGATGTTGGTGGCAGATGCTTTAAGTAGAAAATTTTCAATGACAATGGCGTATGTTCGATCAATATACCTTTCATTGTTGCTAGAATTAAAAAACCTGCAAGTAATATTAGAGTACAATCAAGATGGCTCGGTGGTAACCAGTTTTATTGTGAGATCGACTCTACGAGATTAGATAAAAAAAAGACAGATGCAGGATCTAGAGTTAATGAAAACTTGTCAGAAAATTATAGATAGTAATACTGGAGACTTTTATATCTTTCAGGATGGGGTCCTAACATTGAAAGGTAGGGTATGTGTACCCTCAGATGATGAACTGAGAAATGCCATCTTGAAAGAAGCTCACTGTTTAGTTTTTGCAATGCATCCTAGTAGCACGAAAATGTACAGAACTATCAAAGAGAGCTATTGGTGGTCTAGGATGAAAAGAGACATCACAGAATTTGTTGTCAGGTGTATGACATGTCAGCAAGTTAAAGCTAAACACCAGAAGTTAGCAGGAACACTTCAGCCATTACCCATACCAGAGTGGAAATAGAAACATATCACCATGGATTTTATGATAGGACTGTCACGTACTCAAGCTAGATATGATATAATATGGGTGATAGTAGATAGGTTGACTAACTCTGCACATTTTCTGTCCATCAGAACTAAGTATCCAGTTGATAAATTAGCAAGACTATATGTGATAGAAATTATAAGGTTGCATGGTGTACTTGTGACAATTATGTCAGATCAAGATCCTCGTTTTATATCTCGATTTTGATATAGTCTTCAAAAAGCTATGGGTATAAGATTGAATTTCAGTTCAGCTTTCCACCCTCAGATGGATGGATAGTCAGAAAGAACCATCCAGACATTAGAAGCTATATTGAGAGGATGTGTATTAGAGTTTCAAGAAAGCTGGGATCAATATTTGCCATTAGCTGAATTCGCCTACAACAAAATTTATCAGTCTAGCATAAGAATGGCACCATATGAAGCTTTGTATGAAAGAAAGTGTAAAACTCCTTTATGTTGGGATGAAGTGGGTGAAAGAAGGTTAGACAATATTGAGTTAATCAAAATTACCACTGAGAAAGTAAAGATTATCTGAGATAGGTTAAAGACAGCTCAGGATAGACAGAAATCATATTCGAATAATAGACAAAGGGATTTAGAGTTTGATGTGGGTGAGTAAGTATTTCTGAAAGTTTCACCCTAGAAAGGAGTAATTAGATTTTGACATCGAGGAAAGCTTTACCCGAGATATATTGGGCCTTTCAGAGTTATTGAGCGAATTGGTCCAGTAGCATATAGGTTAGAGCTACCATCAGATATGCAGAGGATACATGATATCTTTTTTGTATCCATATTGAAGAAGTATATTCCCACCCTCTCTCATGTTACTGGATTACCTCCCACTGATTTGAGAAAAAATTTGAAGTATGAAGTGCAACCAAGGACCATACTTGATTGTCAGGAGCGGATATTGAGGAGTGAAGTTATTTCTACGATAAAGGTTTTGTGGAAGAGTGATGCGATTAAGGAAATGACATAGGAACCCGAGCATCAGATGTAGCGTCAGCACCCCTATCTCTTTTTATACTAAGGTATGTTCAATTTTGAGAACAAAATTCTTTTAAGGGGGGTAGAATTGTGAGTCCCGCTGCATCGAGATTTTCAGAAAGGTTCGTTGCAACGAGAATTTTATTTCCTTGCTGCAGCGAGTTTTCCAGCAAGCTCAACTACAGCGAGAATTTTTCTCTTGCTGCAACGTCCGATCGCAGAAATGCCCTCTATTTAAAAAACATCTTCCCTCTTTTCTTTATTTTTCCTCTCTCTCTCAAATGTTCTCCCTTCTCTTTAATTCTTACCAATGCCTAGCTAAAATCTTGATTTTTCATCACCATTCATCTACATTCTCTCGCTCTAACAGCTTATGAGCTTGGATTTGGGGTTTAGAGGGTAGAAATATAAGAGAGTGAAAATTTCTAGCATGTTTTTGTGCCGTAAAACTTCAAAGTAAGTTTTGCATGCAATGGATCTAGGCAATGAACACATAATGGCATTTTAAAACTTCAATTTGTTTACCTTTGGAGTTTGCTGTACTTGGCTGTTTTGGAAGCTTTAGAGGACCAAATTAGCTCCTCCTCTAATGAGTAATGCTCTTGGTTTATTTTTCCCTTTGATGGCTTTCTTAGATTCAATCAAACTCTTATTGATTGAACTTGGTTTTTCTAGCAAAAACCTAGAATTTCAAAACTTGAAAACACTTTCCTAAGCTTTGAAATTGCTCACACACTTTGCAAG
>JAVXUL010113926.1:0-17751 GCA_035590515.1 Trichilia minutiflora
AATGATATCATATGATGATATATGTAGGTTGACAATATGGGTATTGTCATAAGCGCATTAGTATGAATTTATAGTTGATAAACTATTTATCGAACAGGGCTATATATTGACAAATCACATGGTATGCATATAATCAATGATTTATTAATAGATTGCAATAGTGTGCGATGTAATCCTTAGACTTGAGTTAGAATCCGACTCTGTATGGATGAGTATATTTCCTATGGTGTATACGTATAGGGTTAATCACTCATTGTATAAGAAATCGATTTGGGTATGTTTTATTCGTATAGGTGTTCGGTTGACAGTCAAAATGGGATCCATTGACTCAACACTATAGATTGAGAGTTTTCGTTGACTCTGTTCGAGTTGAGTTCCTAAACAAATGTCGATATAATGTACAGATTTTAAGTCTATGGTTATAGTAATCATGACATATGATCGACGATTCGTATAAACATCGAGATTAGGGTTTTGACATTCCATGAACTCCGACTTGATCAGGATATGACAACGGAGGGATATTACCCACATGTGACATGCAATCATTGGAGGTTTGATAAAGACATTTCTTCATCGTGACTTAGGGACTATGGCGCATAGCTAGACACTAACCATAGTCATTGGATATCAAAATATTCGAGACCGAACTGTTCAGAGTCGAAGTGTTCAACATTCGCTCACGGTTGAGTCACGGTGAACCTTCACGGTCCATCCAAATCCCTGAGAGTTCCCATAAAGGAGAAGAAGATCAAATATTATCGAGAGAGGGCTAGCAACCTCATGATAACTTGAACCTGTCGAAATAAATACGTATAATCATTATATATATTGATTATCAAACATGTTAGAATGTGATTCTAAGGTGAAATGGTGAAAAATTAGATTAAATTGTTAATTTAGTGCAAAATGATCATTTTGCCCCTATGTGATACAAATGTGTAATTTATTGTAAATCATATATTCAAATTTGATAATTGTGATTATAAAATATATTAAAATATGATTTTAATAGACAATGGTAAATTCTAAATTAAAGTATTTAATTTAAAAGGAAATTCCCATTTTAGCCTTACGTATAATATTGACCAAGGGCATTATGGTAAATATACCATAATTTTAGATTTATGAAAATTCAATATATATATTAATATGTCTAAATATCAAATTCTTTAATGGTTAGAAAATTTGACAAGTGTTAGAATTTACATGGCTAATATTTTGATACTTGGTATATTAATATATATTTAATTAATTAATTAATTTTTTAATTATTTAATCTTGATCAAAGATATTATATTCAAGTTTGATTTGAGCTCACCCATGTAAGATGGTATTGGTTGTATAACATAATGGTCCCATTATTATATAATATTTATAAGATAAATATTCAATTTAACAACATGAAAAATAATGGAAAAATAAGCCAATTTTAGGTCTTCTCCTTCCTTCTCACATTGGCACCCATGAGAGTGCTCTTTAGGAGGGTTTCAAGTGTTAAGAGCTCACACTTGTGAGCTTGTTCTTCATCAAATCAAATTGCTAGGAAGGTATGCACTTTAAACCTCTCATTTGGCTTCATTTGGTGCCTTGTTTTCTTCATTGAAAAGCATGATTTTAAGCTTTGTTTTCTAGGGAGAGAAACTTCAATTATGCATGTTTTAGGCCATTATAAACCAACAATTATTACTATAAATCTATGTTTGGTTTGATTTATAATGGGATACTTGGGATTATTTTTGGGTTGGAAATGATTTGATTGAGAATTGAGAATGATTTAGATACTAAAGAATGTAGTTGTGGGTTGTATGATATGTGTTTATATGAAAGTGTATTTTTGATTTATTTTATTATACACTAAAATGCCTTACAAACTTTCAATGTGCATTCAGGAGTTTAAAATGAATATTGAGAGTTTGTAGTAGTTGTCACGTGTGAGTCCTACAAATCGAGGGATATGACAATTAAATTGGTATTAGAGCTAATAATTTTAAAAATATTTGAACGAATTTATATGATTTTATATAATTTGATTTAATTTAATTTTGAAACTATTTTGAATGTATTTGAATATATTTTGAAATAGTTTATATAGCCTTGCAAAAGATTTTGAAAATGTTGAAATTATTTTAACCCGACCATAAAAGAAGTTGTTAGATTTAATATTTTGAAGCTTATCAAAGCTGAAATTATCTACACTATCTCTAACAACAAGTAGGTGAGCATCATCCTTGTTATGCCAAAGAAAGGGCATATACTAGTAGTAAAGGATGAATATGGTAAAGTAGTTTCTACAAGAATAGTGGTCTGGTGAAGAGTATGCATCAACTATAGGAAGCTTAATAAGGTCACTCGAAAGAGCTATTTTTCATTGCCTTTCATTTATCAAATCTTTTATATGATAACTAGGTATGAGTATTACTATTTTTTAAATAGGTATTCCAAATATAATCAGATTATTATTACACTCGAATATCAGGAGAAGGCTATGTTTACTTGCCCATATAGAACTTTTGCCTTCTAGGGGATGCCCTATGGCTTATACAATGCCCACGCCACCTTTCAACATTGTATGATGTTTATTTTTACTAATATGATGAAAAATATGATGGAGGTATTCAAGGATAACTTCTCAGTGTATGGATTGATATTTGATGGGTAATTGTATAACGTCCCTTTGAAGTTTAAAACATGTCAAGACAGCAACCTGGTGTTGAATTGGAAAAAATGCCACTTTATAGTTCAACCAGGTATTATTTTAGGGTATAAAATTTCTGCTGTTGGAATTGAGGTAGATAAGGTAAAGATTATAGCTATAGATAAACTTCTACTACCCAAAAATGTTAAGGAGATTTAGAGTTTCCTTAGGGATGTTAGGTTTTATTATCAGTTCATTAAGAATTTCTCAAAAATAATGCAACCACTATACAATCTAATGGAAAAAGATCAAATTTTGTTTTTGATGAGAAATGCCTTCATATATTCAACTTGATCAAAAAGAAGGTGGTTTTGGCTCTAATTATAATGACACCAGATTGGAAGCAAGGGTTTAAGATTATATGTAATGTAAGTAACTACATTGTAGGTGTGATTTTGGGATAGCAAAAAGAGAAGGTATCTTAAGTCATTTACTATACAAGTCAAACTTTGGATGATGCACAAAAAAATTACACTACATTGTATAAAGAGACATTAGCAACGATATTTGCTTTTGATAAGTTTTGGGCATATATTCTAGGCTCAAAGGTAGTAGTATACATAGATCATGCAACACTGCAATACCTCTTTGTAAAGAAAGATGCAAAACCTCAACTGATTTGTTAGATATTATTGTTACAAGAATTCGATATTAAAATTAAAGACAAAAAAGACAGTGAGAATGTGGTGGCAAATCACTTGCTGAGATTGAAGTTAGACCAAAAGTCTAGACGACCTGAGATTTTAAAGACCTTTCTGAATGAGCATTTGTTTAAGGTTGAGGGAAGTTACCATGGTATACAGACATCATAAATTATCATGCTTGTGGAGTATTTACACCGAATCTTTCATTCTACCAAAAATCCAAACTCATACACAATTTCATGTCATATATATGGGATGACAGCCTTTGCCTTTCAAAAGGTACGAATTTGATCATTTGAAGGTGTGTTCTACAAAAAGAGGTTCTAAATATTCTATAACATTGCCATTCATCGTGTTATTATGGGCATTTTGAGCCGAAAAAATAGCAGCCAAGGTAATGTGTTTGAGAATGCATATAACTTTGTAAAGACAAAGTATCGACGCCAATAGGTTGGTAACATCTCAAGACAACATGAAATGTCTTTTATAAATATTCTAAAGATTAAAATATTTGATGTATGGGGGATTAACTTCATCGTGCTATTTCTACCATCAAATAGGCAATAATATAGATTGTTAACAGTAGATTATATGAGTAAATAGGTTGAAACAGTAGCAATACTAACCAATACGCATAGGTAGTGCTAAATTTTTTACGAAAAAACATCTTCACTCGATTTGGTAATCCAAGAGCGATTGTGAGTAATGAAGAGTAGCACTTTTGCAATAGTCTCGTCAATAATATAGTCACAAAGTATAGTGTGAAAAATCGAATTACTACAACTTAACACCTTCAAAGCAATAGCTAAGCCGAGTTTCAAATTGGGAGAATAAGATGATTTTGGAAAAGTCAGTTAACTTAATTTGGAAGGATTGGGATTTAAAGCTTGACAAAGTATTATGGGCATATAAGATGACCTATAAGACACTCATAAGAATGTCCCCATATCAATTAGTGTTTCGTATAGCATTTCATTTATCGGTTAAGTTAGAAAGCAGAGAAAAGGTTATTACAATTAAACAAAATGGAAGAACTAAGACATGATGCATATGAAAGTGTAAAGATTTTCATAGAATGAATGAAGAATGACATAATACAATGGAACCTTGCACCGAGGCAATAAGTACTACTATTTAATTCAAGGTTGAAGCTTTTTCTTAAGAAACTCTGCTCGAGATAGTAAGGATCATTGGAGATCGAAAAGCTCTTCCTCATAAAGTAGTTATCCTAAAAGGTGATGACAGGCGTATATTCCATTGTGGGCGTATATTACTTTAGTTTTATGTATATTCATGTATGTTTGGATATCCACGATTTGTGATGATTATGTTTACAAATTGATGGCCGGAGGCTAAGATGAATTATGTTTGATAGATATGGTAATATACATATTTGTGATTTCTTGAGATTTTGTTGGATATATATATGACATGTGGATATTGATATACATTGTGGCGATAACAGCCATGAGGGCAGATATTATTTACTATAACTACAAGGGAGGTAGCCTAGGGTCAGCCTGATAGAGAGGTCACCTAGGTGAGTGGAGACTTCACAGGTGAGGGTGATGTATGGTGCTGTATTACTGTGATGGAGAAGAGATTTGACCACTTATGAGTCTCATCGAGTTAGCCATAGGCACTATCATATGGCTAATCCGAGGCGAACGTCAGTGGTAGACTCGTTTTTACCTAATCAAACCATGCATTGTTTACTGTCTGTATACAAAAATCTATTTTTATAAATAGCCTGATTTCATTGTATATAAAACCCACTGACAATCTCAGGATGCCCAGGGCCAGGATAATCTCCAAGAAAGGCAGCCCGCTCATAGAATTTCGGTATACGTTTTAGAGTTTTCAAACTAAAAGAAGTATTTTCATCGAACTATATGGAATGTATTTTAATTGTGCTTTTCTATTTACGAATCAAATATTATTTACTTATATGTATTTTCAGTTCACTCACGGAGTATACTCCCGTATACTCATCTCCCTCACTCTCCAGTTTCAGACTCGACTTAGTTAACTGCGTCGATGGTGGTGATTCTTCTAGATTAGAGAACCATCAGGTATATGATAAGTCGACTCGCTCAGATTTGTCTGCAGTCCACTGGAGTTATTAATCTTTTTATTTTGTTTATGAAACTTTTTATGAATTGCAAAGAAAATTGTAATAAATATTTGGATTTTATTTTAGGGAAATTAATTCCCCCATATTTGTGTCTGGATGAACATTTTATAGATTGATTTATACATATATATTTTGAAGTGTTTGAGGTTTCTTGAGAAATGTTCCAAAGTTTGGGTGTTTGGTTGGATTTATATTTGGGAGTGCTATATGAAGGTTTTTGAAAATAGGTTTTTTAAAGGCCTTACAGGCTGTCAGAACGTATTTTATGTGATTGAATATACCCTGGAAGTTTGTGACGGTTATCAAGTGTAGGACTCACGGGTTGGGGTGTGATAATCAATATTCCACTAACTCTAAGTTGATTTAGTCGTCTATCTCGATATAGGCAAACTGTGATATCATAAATATTTAAGATTTGTATTAATATAAATTATTTTATTAACAATGAAAGATATTGAATAACTATTATTCAATTGAAGGATATACCAGCCATTTATATTTGTAGCTTTGCTAACATATACATTTCTAAAATTCTGTGTTATATTTTGATAAAACCACTAGAAATATAATTTCTATTTCTGTGCCATATAAAGATGGTTACAATGTGCAGTTTAATAGAAATGAATATTTGATACATTTGGAAAATGTGTTAGTGGATAAAACAGTAAATACAAATAGTTTATATGTCATAGAATTGAATAATAGTATTTAATAAAATTTATTACAAATAAAAAAATTCGTGGTAAAACAAATCCTAAAGATCTATGATATCATAGATTAGATCACATTGGGAAAAAGAGATTGATTCAACTTGGAGCAAGTGGACTTTTGAGTTAATTCGGTTTTAAACTCTTTCTAACTTATGGATTAAGTCTTTGAGAACACATGACCAAATATCCCTTTAAGAGTAAAGGTGAGAGAGTTAAGAAATTATTAAAACTCATACATACATATGTATATGAACCATTTAATACTACAGCTAGGGAGGATTTGACTACTTCATTATCTTTATCGATGATATGTCATGATTCGGGTATGCGTATTTAATGAAATGCAAATATGAATCCTTTGAAAAGTTTAAGGAATTCAAGAATGAAGTAGAGAAACAAATTAGAAAAAGTATTAAAATTCTATGATTAGATCGCGAAAGAGAATACTTGAGTACAGAGTTTCAAGAATTCTTAAGAGAAAATGGAATAATTTCCCAACTAACTCTTATTTATACATTACAGTTGAATGGTTTAGTAGAAAGAAGGAATCACACTCTATTAGATATGGTATGATCTATGACGAGTTTTACAAACTTACCAATATCATTGTGGGAATATATCCTACTCATTGTTGTATATATCTTAAACAAAGTTCCTTAAAAAATAATCTAAAAGATTCCATATGAAATATGGTATGGAAAGAAATCCAGTTTCAATTATATGAGGATTTTAGATTGTCTAACTTATGTTAAACTAGTTAACACTAATAAATTGGATGTAAAATTAGAGAAGAATTGATTCATCGAGTATCCTAAAGATAATTTAGGATATTATTTCTATTTTTCTTTTGATCAAAGAATTTTGATCAATAGAAATCCACACTTCTTATAAAAAGAATTTTTAAAAAAAGATGGTGCAAGAAGAGAAATTAAGCTTAAGAAAGGGTCCTTATAAGCTCAAATCGATGATACTGATGCTAAACCGTCCAATCAATAAACCTCAGTTTAAGTTCCTCTTGAAAAATCTTCTAGAGTATCGTGACATCTGGAGCGATACAGACTTCTTCATAAGTGGGAGTATGACTCTTACCTAATGGGAGAGGTTGATCATAATGATGATCCTAGAAGTTATGAAGAAGTTATCTTGGATAAAGATTTAGGAAATTGGCTAGAGGTGATGGATTCTGAGATACAATCCATACACACCAACAAAGCCTGGACACTTGTTAATCCACCAAAAGAAATTATTCCTATTGACTACAAGTAGATCTTCAAGAAAAAGATTGGTAAAGATGATAAGGTATAGATCTATAAAGCATGGCTAGTTGTAAAGGTGTATACTCAGAAATAAAGGTTGGATTATAAGGATACCTTCTCGTCCATGGCTATGATTAAATCAATCTGAATTATTCTAGCCATTGTTGCATACCTTAATTATGACATCTAGCATATGGATGTAAAAATAGCATTCCTTAACAGCTATCCTGAAGAAAATATTTATATATAACAACTTGTTGGTTTTGTATTAATGCAAATAAAAATAAGGTATACAAATTGTATCGATCTATTTATGGATGAAAGTAAACTTCTCACGACTGAAACAAAAGATTTGATGATATGATCAAATCACATGGATTTGAACAAAACCCAAACGAATCTCGTGTTTATAAATGAGTTAAAGATCATGTCATTAAATTTCTCATATTATATGTAGATGACATATTACTAATAGGTAATGATATTGGCATAATTGATGATCCCAAAAGTGTTTAAGTGTTTTTTATGATGCCAAATATATATGTAATTCTGTCATAATTGGTTTACTCGGACATATATTCTTCACTTGATCTTGTTTGAAAAGCAATGTTCATTTCAGGTTTAAAAAGTAAAGCAAAAAATGTCAAGAATCGAAGATTCAGAGAAAATATATCGATACCTTTGACAAATATTTTGACACGTTTGTGATGAAAACACTCGAGTTTGTGAGAAAATGTGTCGACACCATTCATAAAGGTATCGATACCTTTAGCTTGAATAAATCTAGAGAAGATAATACGTCAAAACGTATCAATAGCTTAAACCAAAGTATTGACACCTTCACTTTGAGACATTGAAATATGTCCACACCTTTGAAGAACATATCAAAACCTTTGACAGATTCAAGACTGTAATGGCTAGTTTTTGGCAATAAATTTACAAATTAATGGCTAATTCAGAGAACCGTTGTACACATTAACTTAGAGTATAAAATCAATCAAATTTGAAAAAAAAACATAAGTGAACAAGCAATCATCAAGAAGAAAAATCGAGCAGAACTATTAGAATTATATTTTTTACACAAAGTTATTCCTCTCTCTAGAATTACTCTTTGTATATCTTTTTAGAGAGAGAAAGTAAACACAGAGAGCTAATTGAAAATTTAATATATTGAAAGGTTTCTGTATTCATTTTTGTATATTATAATCTTGGATTATACTTCACTTGAATAGGAAGCAAAATAATTTTCTAGGTACTTATCACCCGTATAAAGATAAGTGTATAGGCTGTCTTTTATCAGAAAAAAAAGTTGTATTGGGTTTCTCTTGACCCAGTTGAAAACCAAGATTATAGTGATACCTTAGAGTGGGTGGATTCCATCTAAGAAGAGCAAACGTAGGTTAAACACCGAACCACTATAAAATCGTTTGTCTCATTCTCTCTTTCTTCATTATTGTCATTGTTTTGTTACATTTATTTCACACTTTCATCTTCATTATTTAAGTTATTTTTATTAGCCATGAAAATCTGTATTTAGTTCTTTCTCCCTCTACACATGCACTTTCAACAAAGCATTTATTTTCATTTATTCACTGTATTAAAATTTCTTCACCAAAAACTTTATCTTTCAATTTTATTTTCATCATATCACCAATTCATCCTCCTCTTGGGTGATATTTACTAGGACTTTATTTGGTATCAGAGCCACACTCACTGCATATAAGATTAACAACTTGTGAGAAGTAGATTATGTTGGTGCAAGAATTATTCGTGGACCCCCTCACAGCCAACGAGGAATGACTCAGCTAGTGAGGTGTGAGGGCAGTGTGACTGCTGTCGGACGATGAGTCTTCCATCAAAAAATGGATGGATATTTGGCTATTTCAGGCAAATCTTCACCTTCTAAGCCTGTAAAAATAGTAACACCTTCGTAGTGATGCCAGGTGAGGTTCCCGACAGGGAAACTCTGATGCCTAAGTGAGTAAAGATGGTAGAGAAAGCAAGACATTTTCGACAGTAAGACAGAAAAGAAAAGAAAAACAGAAGTTGAAGAAAACAAATAGTATAGGTAAGGTAGAATTCCAAGTAGTCGAACCCGTTGCTCAACAAATTCGTCTCCTTATATAGAGCCCTGGAGATTTGAGTGAAGTGACTGGGCATCAGAGAGTGGGAATGATAGAACATTTTTGACTTGGGACAGTGTGCCAGCTGTATTTATTTAAGAGATACGACGCCCATCAAGCCTGCTACTGTCAAACTTTGAGTTTTAGCAAAGGATGGGATAGAATTTTGAGATTCTTCAGGGCGACATTACTACAGGGTTCTTGATGACAATCATTCCCATTTTTAGTCTCCTAGGGCTTCCCTAGGGGGCAGTGGTTGGGGAGCCTGAACAATGGACAGTCAGGGTCCCAAAGAGGTAGACAGTCACGGTCTCTGAGAAGTGGGTAGCAGGATCCTTGATGGGTGTGGGTTAGAGGAGCTCGGGTAGTTGGTAGATGGAGGTTGGCAGTCAAGTTCTTGAGAGATGGAGGCTGGCAGTTAGGTTCCTGAGAGGCGAAAGGTTAGGTAACATTGTTGGGGGTGACAGGTGTCCGTTCTAGAGGCCTTCACGTGTCACCCAGCCTTTTACCCAATCATCTAGTCCCCCCAGTTTCTGGTGTGAGATTGGAAGGGCTCTTATCAGAAACTATTTTCCTGATTGAACAGATCTCAGTGGTCAATCCGTCTCGAGAACTATGGCTTCTTCAGAGAAGGAGGCTGTCAGGGGCTGGGGATGTCCTTACTGACTTGTTCACAAGTTGGTAGTGCTGGATGTCCTGCCTTGTTTCGACTCCTTAATAACCTTCCTCAATAAATGTAGGTTGTCCAACTGTCACCTCGGAAGTCCATCAGTCTTCAAGCTATAACTGCTTCGAGTTTCGCAACCATTAAAGCTGAGTTACCAATGGTCCACGTGTCAAGCCCTTGATAGGTAGGGGTCGAATCATTTTCGAGTCATGAAACCATTGATGGGGCTCGAACACGTGGCTACCCTTGACCGTAGAAATCAACGTCTGAGATCGGGGGGTCTTTTTGGTATAAACCCCTCTCCTATCTCGTCTTCTTCTCTATCTTTGCTCCCTTGTGTTCTTGCTGCTGCTCTACCGGTATTTTGAAGATTCCTGTATATTCCGTCTGAGTTTTTGATACTTCTTCCCCTGCATTCACCATTCGATTTCTAAGTACATGATTTCTCCCCATTTTCTTACTTTGTGTTTTACCTTCGTGTGAGAAAGGTACGATCCTAGCTTTCTGTCACTTTTTGGATCGTTTTAGCGGGTTTTATTTTCGATGAAGTACAAACGACACTTTTGCTTCGTCCGTCAGTTGAAGTAGTTTCTGATGACATTGTGTCGTTGTGAGTTTTCTGTGTAAGTTGAGGAAAAATGGACCAGCGAAGAAATCTTTCAGATGGTACCCAATCAGGAGCAGAGTCTCCACGAGACCTCTGCCTGGTCATGAGGAGGGAGAGGGCTACCACGGGGCTTCCGAGCAGGCGAGGTTGAGGGGCCCAAACGAAGCTTACTGGTACCCTTCTACAGTTACTGAGGTGGACCTCTATGAGTACAAGATGCTATTTTCCCTTCCTGATTACGTGCGGCTTAGGGTGCCACATATACATGAGGTTTCGAGTATGCTAGCTCTTAGGGAGATGGCTGTGAATGAAGAGCACCCGTTAAACGGAGCTTGACTTCCCCTGCAACGATACTTTGTCAGGATCTTCGAAGATTTTGAGGTCCCCCCATACCAGCTCATCCTGAATAGCTGGAGGATCTTGAGAGGCCTCTTCATCTTAAAGGCCAACGCAGGGAAACCTGCCTCGACTCTTGACAAGGTGCTACACTTCTATACGCTCAGGAAGAGCATCAGCCAGTACTCGGGATGGTACAATTTGCAAATTCATCTTGGGTATCAGATGAAGGTAAAAGGGAATCCTTCGTCCAACAAGCACTGAAAGGACCACTGATTTATTGTCAGTGGGGATTGGACGGGACTTCCTCAAGGCCCCATACTTTCCACCTTTGAGGACATAGGTATTACCTCGAATATCTGGTCTTTTAATTTGAAAACCTTATCTTAGCAAAGTGGATTACTGACTAGTTTCTTGATGCAGAGATGGCAAGGGACCTACCTGACATCTCGGTTGACGTGGTAATATTTGGTTAAGTCTGGCTGCCACAGATGTCAGATACCTTTTAAATGCAGAGAACCTGATTGACTCGCAGCTGGTATCTTAGGCCGCAATAAGAAGTCGACTCTCAAAAATCAGCGTTGCTGTGAGCGAGGGTAACCTTTTTTCATGATTAAAGATGACAAGTTCCTGAGCAGTTATTTTTGACCATGATTTTGAATTTAGTTACAGATGTCGGGAGGCCAAGAGTGGACGACATCTTGAAGGAGCTGCTGTCCCGACAAGGAGCCAAGGCAATCTCCGAGGCCCAAACTAAGGCCCCCAAGGATAAAGGAAAGAGGCCCATGAAAGGAAGCCCCCAAAAGACTCCTAAGAAAGGGGGCAAGAAGACTAAATGCCCTAAGATGAAAGGTATATCAATGCTCAGGTTGTCTTCCCTATAGGCCTTGGGCAACTTGAGCATGTACACCCATAGGGTAAGTTATCATACCTCTAGTAGTTCATATTTGAGAAAGGCATCTCATACTTTCCCGAGATGCTGACTTATCTTGTTTTTTTTTGTACAGAATGCCTACCTTTTGGATCTTTTCATGGAGGACTTCCAGAAGGCGATAAAGGTTTGGGAATGGGCGTTTAAAATGGCTGACAAATGGGAGAAGTATGCCTAGAAACAAGTGCATGCCATTCATCAGAAGACAAATAAGGAGAAGGTCGAATTAGAGGCCAGGTTCGTCGCTCTAGAGGGCAAAACGTCTCGGTGGAATAAAGAGAGGCAAGACCTGAATTCGAAGCTTTTGTTCTCTAAGGCCCTTGCCCAGGCTCTATCGATAGACAATGACCGTCTTGAGAGGGAGAGAAGGAGTCTCATGGGTAGGCACAATGAGTTGTTTAATCTCTTTTGGTCACTTAAGTCGGAGGAGGAGGGTCTGAAAGGGCAGGTGCTCAATATCATAGATGACTACAACATACTGTCAGAAGAGCATGACTCTCTCGATAACAAATTGAAAAAGGTGCAGGAATCCCTGAAAGCGATGAAGAAGGAGAAAGAAGAGGTTCTAACTCAGTCAGATTCTTAATATGACCAAGGGGTGGATGAGGGTCTGGACCTGATAAGCCGCCTCTTCCTTCAGGAATACCTTAAGTTGGAGCTCAGGTGGTTGTTTAGCCAACTAGGTCGGGAGATTCCAGGGGCTTCAAGTTTAAATGTGCCAGATGCTCCTCTCGAGACCAAAGGGCCTAATGTTAACCCGGTGGCAAACGAGGAGGAGAGAGAAGACAAGGGGCAATCAGTTGAAGACCCCTTCTCTGAGGCAGCCAGGGCATAAGGTCATCAGGGTCAGGCAACAAGTGATCAAGATCCCCCCATTGAGATTTCTTCCAACGAAGAAGAAGAAGATGACAACCTCAAGTACCCCTGATCAGCTCCTCAGCGTTGATTGGCCTTGTCCTCATTATTGTTGTAACTATATTTTTTGTATTTTAATCATGCGAAGAGCAAATGTACGCGAACATTCTTTGTAACCATATATACTTGAAATGAATGAATAGATTTTTTACCCCATTCTTTACTTGTTCTTGTTCTTTTCTTGGCTATGCATGATTTTTACTCCATTCTTTACTTGTTCTTGCTCTTGTGAAATGGATCACTTTGAAATGGTAGGAAGCCTTTTAGTTGGGGTGCGTCTGGTAAGTCAAGAAAATTGAGCACACTTAGCATTGAACACACTAGAGGGACAGGTTGGGTTCTTGCCTAATGCTATCCTAGGAACTCAACTGGTGTGTAGGGATTTCATCTTCAACACTAGGAGATGCTTAAGATGCCTCCTCTGTGCAGATTTTACACTCTCAGGATGCCAGTCACGGGAAAGGGGCTTATACTACCTGTGTAAATAAGGACTCGAACTAGTGTTAGGAGATTTTACGACTCTAAGACCAATCATAATACTAGTGAGTTGACAGGTGACACGGCTTGGGGGCGTATGCAGCCTACCAAGGGTCATTGACTCGAGCTAGTGCTAGGAGATTTTACGGCTCTAAAGCCAACCATAGTACTAGTGAACTGGCAGGTGACATGGTTAGGGCTTAAGATGCCTAATCCCGTGTCAGGTCTTAAGCTCTTAGTCTGCCTGACACGGTGTTGGAGCTTACAAAGCCTACTATTGATCACAGACTCGAGCTAATGTTAGGAGATATTACGGCTCTAGGGCCAATCATAACATTAGTGAGCTGGTAGATGATGCGGGTCAAGACTTAGAATGCCTGACTTAGGGTCACTGACTCGAGCTAATGTTAGGAGATTTTACGACCCTAAGGCCAACCGTAACATTAGTGAGCTGGCAAGTGACGTGATTAGTGCTTAAGATGCCTGGCCCGATGTTAGGTCTTAGGCTCTTAGGCTGCTTGATATAGTGCTAGGGTTTACAAAGCCTACCATTGGTCATTGACTCGAGCTAGTGTTAGGATATTTCACAGCTCTACGATCAACCTTAACACTAGTGAGTTAGTAGCTGATGCGGTTAGGGCTTAAGATGCCTGGCCCCATGTTAGGTCTTAGGCTCTCAATCTGCCTGCCACGGTACCGGGGCTTACAAAGCCTACCATTGGTCGCTGACTCGAGCTAGTGTTAGGATATTTCACGGTTCTATGGCCAACCTTAACACTAGTGAGTTGGCAGGTGAAGCGGTTAGGGCTTAAGATACCAGGTCCCATGTTAGGTTTTAGGCTCTCAGTCTGCCTGACACGATTCTGGGGTTTACAAAGCCTACCATTGGTCACTGACTCGAGCTAGTGTTAAGAGATATTATGGCTATAAGGCCAACCATAACACTAGTGAGCTGGCAGGTAACACGAGTCAGGACTTAGAATGCCTGGCCCAAGGTCACTGACTCGAGCTAATGTTAGGAGATTTTATGGCTCTAAGGCCAACCATAACATTAGTGAGCTGGCAGGTGACACAGTTAGGGCTTAAGATGTCTGGCCCCATGTTAGGTCTTAAGCTCTCAGTCTACCTGACACGGTGCTGGGGCTTCCAAAGCCTACCATTGGTCACTGACTCAAGCTAGTATAAGGATATTTTACGGCTCTACGACCAACCTTAACACTAGTGAGCTGGCAGGTGACGTGGGTCAAGACTTAGAATGCCTGGCTCCGGGTCACTGACTCAAGCTAATGTTAGGAAATTTTACGACTCTAAGGCCAACTATAACATTAATGAGTTGGTAGGCGATTAAGGCCTAAGATGCCTAACCTTGTGTCAGGTCTTAGGCTCTTAGTTTGCCTGATACGGTGTTGGGGCTTACAAAGCTGAACATGGGTCAATCGATCCAGGAAAAGAGAGATGTCGTACAAGGCTTCTTTACTTGCAATTGAAAACACAATAATTTTATTATATCTTAGAAAGTGTTTGAATAAATTACAAGTGAAGCGTCCCGAGGAGAAACTCGTCTCAAGGATAGTACTTTTTTAGCATCTCAGCATTCTAGGATTTATTTAGAATACTTTCGTCTAGCCTTGCCAACTTGTATGTCCCTGGCCTGACTACTCTGATTACTTGATAGGGACTTTCCCAGTCGACGCTCAGAGATCCTTCGGCCGCTACCCTCGTATTCAGGGTGACCCTTCTGAGGACAAGGTCTCCCTTTTTGAAGGATCGAGGTTTAACCTTTTGGTTGTAAGCGCGGGAGACTCTTTGCCGATAGGTGGTCATGCGTATCAAGGCAAGGTATCTAACTTCTTCGAACAAATCGAGCTCCAAGTGCATAGCTTGCTGATTTCCTTCTTCATCAAAGTAGAGGGTGTGAAAATTAGGAATGTCCATTTCAATAGGAATGATTGTCTCAAATCCATAAGCCAATAGGTAAGGTGTTTCACTTGTGATGATTTTTGCCGTTATCTTGTACGCCCATAGGATTTTTGAAGTTTATCTGTCCAGGCTCCCTTCTTTTCTCCTAGCTTTTTCTTTAATATCTTCTTGATTATTTTGTTAGCTACTTTCACTTGGCCATTTGCTTTGGGGTGGGCAGGAGAGAAGAGTCTGAGGTTAATGTTCTATTCTCGGTAAAAATCCTCTAATCCTCTATTATCAAATTGCTTCCCGTTGTCAGTGATCAGTATGCTAGGGATGCCATATCTAAAGAGGATGTTTTTGCGGATGAAGATAATCGTGTTTCTTTCTGTGATTTTGGATAGGGGCTCTATTTTCACCCACTTTGTGAAGTAATCGATAGCAACAATGGCATACTTGGTTTGAGCTCTGGCGATCAGGAAAGGTCCTATCAGGTCAAGCCCCCACTGGGCGAACGGCCAGGGGCTGAGCAGGGTTGTCAGGTTCTCGGGGGATTGTCTCAGGATGTCCTTATCGATTTGGCAGGCATGACATTGACGAACCAGGTCATAGGCGTCTTGCTTAATGGTCGGCCAGAAGTATCCTTGTCTCAAGATCTGAAAAGCCAGGTTCCTACTGCCGCTGTGATTCTCACAGAATCTCTGATGCATCTCTTCCAGTGCCTCCTTCGCTTCTGATGGCGCGAGGCACCTTAGATAGGGGTCCTAATCCCTCGTTTATAGAGAACACCATCTATCATTGCGAATCTTGTAGCTTCCTCTTGATTTTGAGAGCTTCGTTTTTGTCGGGGGGGATTAATCCTTCCTCTATACACCTCCAAATGGGATCCATCCAGGTGGGGGGCACTTCTCTAGTCGTCGTCACTATATCTTCATCTGGTTGATCGATGCTCTTATGATCCAGAGTCTCCACGGGGATCAATTTTGGGATTTCTCCTGTGAGTGCTGAGGTGAGTTTTGACAATGCATGTGCCTGAAGGTTCTTGGATCGGGGGATTCTTCGTAGTTTTATCATAGCAAATTTGCTGATCAACTTTTAGGCCCTCAAAAGGTAAACCCATGTGTTCTCGTCCCGAGCCTAGTAGGTACCATTTATGTGGTTTACCAAAAGCTGAGAGTCTCTACTAGCTGTGAGGGCACGTACCCTAATCTCTAATGTTGTCCTTAATCCTGCCAGCAAAGCTTCATTTCTGTTTCATTATTAGTATCAGGAAAAAAAAATCTAAGTACATACATAACCTCCTCTCCTTTGGGGTCGACTAGAACGATGCCTACTTCGCCTCCACTGATACAAGACGACCCATCGATGGACAGGTACCACAAGGAGGGATCTTAAAACCAAGCTGATCTACTGCCATAAGATCTTATCAATTTTTATCCTGATGTGAGATAGTCATGATTTTCACAGTAGAGTGCTCGGCCACGAAGTCTACCAGTGCTTGTCTTTTGATAGCTTTGTGTGGCTGGAACTTAATGTCAAACTCACTGAGCTCCACCGACCACTTGACTAGCCTCCCCGATACGTTAAGTTGATGGAGAATCTGTCTGAGTGGTTGATCAGTGAGCACCGTTATTTCATGGGCTTGGAAGTAAGGGTGCAGTTTTTTGGCTGCTACTACGAGTGCTAGCGCTAGCTTCTCGGGTGCTGAATATTAGGTCTCGATGTCCAATAACACCTTGCTGGTATAATAGATGGGTCTATGTGTCTTCTGATGGTCTTTCCTTACCAACATTAAACTAACAACGTGCTGACTAACCGCGAGGTAGAGAAATAATTTCTCTTCTAGCAAAGGGTTGGCCAAGTGCGGGATTGAGGCTAAGTAAACTCTGAGTTGCTGAAATGAACTTTCGCACTCTTCGTCCCATGTTATACCCTTGCCTTTCATCACGGCCTTGAAAAAAGGGAGGTACTTGTCAGTGAACTTAAAGATGAAACGGTTGAGGGTTCTCAGATTCATTATGGCTTAGACTTTAGCTGGGTTAGCCTCAATCTCTTGTTCACTGATCATGAAGCCCAAAAACTTCCTAGATCTGACATTGAATGTGTATTTCTCAGGATTGAGCCTCAAGTTGTACTCCCTGAGGAGGGAGAAGGCTTGTTCTGTCACGCCCCGACCCTAGTCGACCACGTGGCAATCGTCGCGAATCCTAGAAGTACACCCTATTTCTTAGAATGCACCTCTATGGCCCATAAGGCATTAGTACCTGTTTTCAAACTCATTAACCAAAAATAACACAAAATATGGAAAATGGATAATGGAAGATTTTCGATCATATCAACATCAATCTCAG
>JAVXUL010113937.1:0-17748 GCA_035590515.1 Trichilia minutiflora
ATTAATTATTATTAAATATAATATAAAAATAAATTTATTATATTTTAAATATATAAATTTATTTTTTTATTTTTTTGATGGTCCGTGAACCAATCTGCAAGTTAGACGAATTGACCCGTTTAATCCGCGGGTTAAATTGACCGGACCAAAAAATTCACAAATTAAACAGGCCAAAATATTTTAGGCTTAACCTATTTAAATTAGTGGGTTAAACGGACCAGCCCGCGAATCACCGACCCGTTTAACAACCCTAATATTGATTATGAGGTTTGTAATCTCAAATTCCATTCTCAACTTTTTATTATTGTTTGGGAGGAATATTAGGAAATAGCTAGACAATCACGCAGGTTTCAAGGTTAAGTGTTAATTATTAAAATTACGTGTTGATCATTGGGATTACATATTAAACCTATAAGATAATGTGGTGCAAATTCAAATTAAGTATTAATTTTTTGAATTATATGTAAATCTCTTAATAAACTATCTATTAATTCCATTATCTAAGAGTCCCACATGACAAACACAAAAAAGATTTCTTGCAATTATAAAAAGCAGTAAAAACTGTCATGCAAAGATAATGAATCTACTAGCTTTCAAATATTCAAATTAGTGCAAATCTACTTTTTCTCTTTATAAAATCCATTAAGCTATTTTAAGTATCAAGAATATTTATCGAGTAATCAACATTCCTATTATCCCTTATTAAAGGAGAGTATATGCAATTTAAATTAGTTTGAGATAAAATATCAAATTAATTCATATATTCTGATTTAAAATTAAATTAATTGAATTTAATTTATTAAAATATTATAAAACAATTTAATTTAAATTATTAAAAATATATTTTAAACATTCTTGCGGACGTAGTAAGAAATGGGACTCTCGCACACACACAAAATAACATTTTTTCGTATATGTACAAAATTCCACACTTTCGATCGTATAAAAAATAACACACTTTCAAACATACTTTCTTACGACACTTTCGTTCATCCATAAAATGGCACGCTTTCGAACATAGTTAGAAATGAAACTTTCGAAGACAGAATAACACACTTTCGTACAAAGTAAGAAATGATACTTTCAAACACATAAAACAACACACTTTCGTATATATAAAAAATATCACACTTTCGTATATACTTTGTCGCGACACTTTCGCACACCCATGATATAACACACTTTCGGACGTAGTAAGATATGACACTTTCAAACACACACAAAATAACATTCTCTCGTACTTGTAAAAAATTACACACGATCATATAAGAAACAACACACTTTTAAACATACTTTGTCACGACACTTTCGCACATCCATAAAATAACACACTTTCGTACATAGTAAGAAAGACACTTTCAAACATGCACAAAATAATACACTTTCGGACACTCCAACATCTCTATATTTAGAGTGATGTGAGCTCGTTGTAAGTTAAGTTCAAGTCCAAAACTAATACAATAAAATAACTTTCTTCTTACATGTTTATTACATACAAAATCCAAATTTTCGGATTGTAAAATTGAAGAGGAAATTAATGAAACTCACTTATTTTCGACAGATTTAAACCGTCGAATGTTGAGTCCTGATAGTCTGAAAATAAATTGTAGAGGGAGAGACAAATTTCAGTCACTTAGTAGTCTGAAAATGAGGGTGTGGCCAACAAATTTCAAAGAAATACTGACAGAGACATTGTAGAGGGAGAGAGACGTTAACTCTGACAGGAGCTGTTGAAGTGATAAGTGCTGATTATCAAAAACATAGAATAAAATGGATCAGACGTCCATGGTCGATAAAAGAAGAATATATATATGAATAAGCTTCGGTGATGGGTATGAAATGTGCAATGTTTGAGTTTTCACTGGCTATGATAGAAATGATGGAAGAGGAAGGAAACAAATGGGTTAGAACGAAGAAGGAAGCAATGTGTAACGTATTTGACAGATCCAACTTAAAATGTATTCTACAAATTTGAAATCAAGTGAAAAGGTTTACAGAGAGATAGTGTGTTGTTTAGAGAGAGGGAAATAAATGGACGTGGGAGAAGAATAGAGAAAAAAATGGATATTTAAAATTAGAGTGTTGTTTAGAGAGTAGGAAATAAATGGATGTGGGAGTAGAATAGAGAAAAAATTGGATATTTAAAATTAGAGGGTAATGTTGTCCAAATTGAAGTTAATGAATATTTTGGTGGATATTCTTAGAAGTTGGTAGATTTCCCAAATAATTCTCCGTCCAAAACGACAACCATTCGCCGAAGAGAAGGATTTCGATTTCGATACTAAGGGTTGTCACGTGTAGTTTCTCTTCCGGGATCACACAAAAAACCGTTCCGCACAGACCAGGAGGGTGGTATTAATGAACCAGAAGCTGTGAGGTATACTGAAATCAATAATTTCCAAATAATCCTAACACAAACAACACATACTCTGGCTGTAGTAGGTTGCTGTACTTTCCCTCGCTTTTTCTCCATTTCCATCTTCAATGGCCACTACCCATCACTCAATATCATCATCTACCTCCAAAGCTCAGCTCTTTTTCTCCCCCCACGTGTCCAATTCGCTAGAACCCACCAAAACCCTTCGATTTCAAGGCCGATTTCTTAAGGATTTATGTTTTTATATCAAGAATAAGAAGAGTAACTTAAGTAAATGCAATGTGTTCAGCGAAACAGAAAGTGGGAACGTGGAGGAGACTTATAACTCTGTTGAAGACCAGCAGTTTGTGAAGTGGTTTCGTGAGGCGTGGCCGTACTTGGGGGCACATAGAGGAGGAACTTTTGTTGTTGTTATTTCTGGGGAAATTGTTTCTAGCCCTTTCCTGGATCCCATTTTAAAGGCAAAATTTTGTTGCACTGTTTTTTGTTCCTTTAATATGTTTGTTTACCTGAATTTTTTGGAATTTTTGTCTGTTGAATATTTATAATGTTTAGTTTTCTAATTGGTACAGGACATTGCGTTTCTTCATCACTTGGGAATTAGGTTTGTTCTTGTTCCAGGGACTCATGTGCAAATTGACAATCTTTTGGCTGAGAGAGGTATGTGAAAGTGAAACTGGTGCCCTTTGCATGTTTTGAATTCTCGTTTAGGCTTGTATGATGTGGAGCTAATGATAAAAATATTTCTCATTTGAATTGTTTGATATGAATTCAGTAAAATATTGGGACCATCTGTAATTCATATGAGCCAAGTACCCTCTAGTTTGGGTTGGGCATCTTTCAAACAAGAGAGTTTCCTTTTCCATTTCAACCCCGTTAAAATTTCTATTGTCTTGCTACCTTCCAGTTTCAATTGACTTAAGACCCCTTAAGCGTCATGAAAGAGAACAGTTTGTGGAAGAGGATGGTTTCGTGATCTGTTAATATTTTTTGGATTTCAGTAGTGATATTGGTATAATTATTGCATCTAAGGGTACCTGTACTCAATTGCTCTAAATATGAGTAGTGAAGACTATAAGTTTACTACATTGAGCTGAAATCTATTTTTCAGATTGGTTCTTCCTGATCATTGGTATTTTTATTTTTAATTCATGTTAAATTAGTGATTACCATAAGAATCTCAGTTTGTCAGGCAGAAGGGACATTTATATTAATATTTTTGGTTAATTTTTAGGATATTATGGATAGTTATACATAATACATATAGTGTTGTTAGCTGTCAAGAGAAGAAAAATCACATTTTGGAAACCTATGTTATTAACAATTGCACATAAAACTCATTTAGATATGTTATTGTAGGGCATGAGCCTAAGTATGTAGGTCGATACAGGATAACTGACTCAGAATCTCTAGCGGCTGCAATGGAAGCTGCAGGAAAAATTCGAATGATGATAGAGGCAAAACTTTCTCCCGGACCCCCCATGTGTAACATCCGCCGACATGGTGATAATAGTCGTTTGCATGATGTTGGTGTTAGTGTCGCTAGTGGTAACTTCCTTGCAGCCAAGGTAATAATTTGCTGTTTCAAATATACCATTCAGCATGAGAGTGTTATTTGGCAATCCTTTATTTGTATTTATCTATATGCTGGATGAGGTTTTGTTGTAATTACTTGTTCCACACCTGATTGACTTTCATTGTTTAAATATCATAGCAATTGTGATTTCTGTTAATTTCTTTTCAGAGAAGAGGAGTTGTTGACGGTGTTGATTATGGAGCAACAGGTGAAGTAAAGAAAGTAGATGTCACTCGCATGCGTCAGCGACTTGATGGTGGTTGTGTAGTTATATTAAGCAACCTGGGCTATTCCAGCTCTGGAGAAGTTTTGAATTGCAAGTATGCAATGTGGTTTATGATGATTACTGATAACTACAAATTGTCCTTATTTGATTTTTTGTTGAATAATATTTCTTCTGATATACCCTGATCTATTGTGTGAAGCTCAGTTTCTTCTATATGTTGTACTTGTTTCGAGTTATAGTTGTCCCTAATGTATACACCGTTATCTTCCATATTTACATCTCATTCATAGCTTTTCTTTCTCTATTTCACCTTTGGGTGTGAGTAGTTACTGCCCTGTGTGAATCTTCTAATATGTTTTTCTGACATTTTTGTTTAGTTGAGTGCATATGACTCTGAGCTAAGTAAAACAATTGAAGTTTTTATCTCATAAAAAAAATGATTGAAGTTTTGCTCACGCAAGATAAAATATTCATGGTTTTTGAGGCTTTCTTTTTCCTTGGTCACAAACTTTCATTTCATTTCATTACTTTTTTTCAAAATTTTTTGAAATTTCATTTCTAGTCCTTTTGAATCTCATTACTTCTTTTTCTTATCATGTATTATAGAGGAAAACATATTTTTTGGATTTTGAAAAAAGTAATTATTTGGTATTTTTGAGTGCTCAATGATTAGATTCAGGTTTTCAGAAAGAAACTCTCAAAGTAATTTGAAACTGTTAGAATTATATTTTGGATCAAACCCTTTCCTTAATTGTTATTTCTTGTTTAGTTCAGATTACTACTATTCCTTGTGTAACTAGGAGTAGGATTATGTCTTATTTAACTAAGATTAAGAAGTCTATATAAAGACATTGCTTTGTACTTGTTTAAGTGCACTAATGTGAATAAAACAATTGAGTTAATTATTTTTAACATGATATCAGAGGTGTAAAAACATAGCTGTAAACCTACATAGCCATTGGTCACTGTCACCAACAGTTGTCCGTTGTTCTAAGACTATCATTCAACTCAGAAGAAGATGATTACAAATCCTGAGGACTCTCAACTGTATATGCCGCTAATGCCGCAAAAAGAGATGAAAACTTACTGTGTTGAGTCACTGTTCCTGCCACTGTTTATTGATCGGCGATCACAATTCAGCCTGGAGGACGCTGTCAAACAAACCCTAACCATCCCTCATGGCATGCACCACCCACAATGTTGCTAAGAGATCAAAAAAATCCACAACACTGTGAAACCCTAACTGTCTTCATCTGTCAAGAACCGTCAATTGGCAATCAACATTCAGCTCAGAGGATGCCATCGACCAAACCTTGACCATTATAAACCGTCGATTGCCTTGCCGTCTGCAGTATTTTGCCACCTCTAATATAGATGAAGGTTTGGGTTAGATTTGGGTCAGTTTCAGGGTGGATCAAGCAGGTTGAGGTCTGATTTCAGGTTTGGGTTAAGCAGTTTCGATTTATTTGGGTCAGTTCGTTTCATTCGGTTTGGTTCATCTAGTTTATTTTGGTTCATCCGGTTTCTTTCAATTTAGTTCAGCCATCTAGTTCAGTTCAGTTCGATTTATCCAGTTCGGTTCATTTCAGTTCATTCGGTCTGGTTCATCTGGTTAGTTTGGCTCATCAGATTAGATTCGGTTCGGTTCATTTCATCCAGTTCAGTCGAATTAATCAATATCAGGAGGGGCGCCTCCCTGAACACCATTAAACACCGTGACTATCCTTCTGTTAAAACGGCTTGTCCTTGAGCTTATACTTCATTCATCATCAGGAACGGCACGTCCCTAAGCACTGCCAAACACTGCCTCTGTCCTTCTGTTAAAATGGTACGTCTTTAAGCTCAACCCAACAAGGCTGCTACTATTGAACAGTACGTCCCTGAGGGAGTGTTAGAATTATATTTATGTTAATATTAGATTAGGATCAACTCAAGATAGGTACTAGGATTAGGTTACCACTATTCTAACGTACTATTCTAACATTGCTTTGTAAGATACGTAACTATCTTTCTTTCTACTAGGACTATTTGTTATTTTTTGTTTAGTTCAAATTACCTCTATTCCTTCTGTAACTAGTATTGATAGGATTGTCTCTTACTTAACTAGGATTAGGAAGCTTATATAAAGGCATTGCTTGGTACTTGTTTAAGTGCGCTAGTGTGAATAAAATAGTTGAGTTCATTAGTTTTAACAAAAACTATTAAAGTTCTGAAAAAACAGATAACTTGGAGGTAAGTTTATTAGAGCAAAAAAATGTGCATTCTGTTTGTTATCAGAAAATTTATTTGTTTTATCTACTTCAACTTTTAGCAGAGATGTCTATGTTCTGTTTATCATGCTGACAATTCTCATAACCTGTTAGCACATGTATTACCCTCATCTCTTACATGCCCTTTTTTATTTTTTATTTTTTTGGATCTACTTGAGTTATGTTGCTGTCATATAGTGTTTGTTCACTAATATTGTGTCCTTTCATATATTTCAGCTCATATGAGGTGGCTACAGCTTGTGCCTTAGCTATTGAAGCAGACAAGCTTATTTGTATTATAGATGGTCCAATTTTGGATAAGAGTGGGCGCCTTATTCGTTTCTTGACTCTTCAGGAAGCAGATATGTTAATTCGTCAGCTGGCAAAGCAAAGTGAGATAGCTGCTGACTATGTGGAAGCTGTTGGTGAGGAAGATCTTACTTATCTTGGGCATAACGGTTTTAATGGAAGTATTCGTTTTTCCCAAAATGGGAGAGCTCTTGGTGAAAGGCATGTTGCAACCTTTAACAATGGTGTTGGTTTTGACAATGGCAATGGACTATGGTCTGGTGAACAGGGTTTTGCTATTGGAGGACAGGAGCAGCTTAGTCGGTTAAATGGTTACCTTTCAGAATTAGCTGCTGCAGCATTCGTTTGTAGAGTAAGTCCATGATCGAACTCTTTTCATCACGTAAAATCTAGTTAGTGCTAAGTGAAAATTTATAGAACCTGAGTATTAAAGGCAAAACATTCTCTTAGTGAAGGCTTTTAGTTTTGGATGTTCAATCTATTGTTATTTTACACTTTCTGATTCCATTTGTCTTATCCCTAGAACTGTGTTTGGCTTTCCTAACTCTTAAAATCCATAAGTTTTGACCTTTTTGTTGATCAGCACTGATGATACATTGATTTTAACCACAAACTACAAGACTTGCCAACTCTCATGTTTAATTACGGGGAAAGTTTCATGTCAATAAGTCTCATGGATATACAAAGTCAGATTTTATAGCAATAAAACAATAGAAATATAATAATATATGCAAATTTAAATGACCTTTTCTGTATTGTGAAAAAAGAAAATGAAAGAACCTTTAAACAATGATCAATAAAAGGCGAATGTGAGATTAGTCATCTCAACGGAGATGAGATCTGGTGCTCAAAACATAGAACCTAAAGTTAGAAGTGCTGCATTCCTCCTCTTTTTTTTTCTTTTTTTTTTTTTTAAACTATCTAGTCCACAGGATAAATATTGAGGCCTTTTTTGTTTTGGAAACCCCAGTCCAGCTGCCAGGCTCATGTAGGCATTATAATCCTATATTGTAATTAGCCATTAACTTTGTGTTGTAGGTCTATCTATAATAACATCTGAAAATGAGTTGTTAAGAAGGTTCTGATTAATTGCCAAAAGTATGGCTAGTGAATGAATGACATGTGCATTCTATCTCTGGCTTTCTCCTACATCTGTGTTAGTCAATAAATAGTTTCAAGAATGTCTCTTTTCTTACACAAGGAAGTTGCATAAATGCTATTGTTTCTTCCGAGTTCTCAGGGGTGGTATCAATAGTACATTCTTGCATCCTTGATAATTGCTTGTGATATTTTTCAGCCTATAAAGTTTGTGCGCATTAATATTGAGTTTCTATCACCCAGACCAGTGTGTTTTCCTTATTATCAGGGAGGTGTTCAAAGAGTCCATTTGTTGGATGGTACCATTGGTGGAGTTCTATTATTGGAATTGTTTAAAAGAGATGGAATGGGGACAATGGTGGCTAGGTATGCAAGTTTTTCCAATAAATGTCTTCCAAATATCTTCTATATTGAGATATATTCCTAAGGTTCCTATCTGACTTACAGTTCATGGGTTCCAATACCATGGAAACTTATTTTTACTTTCTTTAGGCATTTTTCATCCCGCGTATTTATTCTGGAATTTCAATGTCTATGTTAGTGATCTTTATGAAGGAACACGTATGGCAAAGGTGACAGATCTATCTGGAATAAAACAAATAATTCAACCTCTTGTAGAATCTGGTGCACTGATCCGAAGGACGGATGAAGAGGTTTGGCATTCTGTTATTTTTCATGTTTGTGCAAATCTTATTATTTTATTGATTCTTGCTGATATCCTACTGGTTTACTTTATGAGAGAGAATATAAAATTGAATTTAGGTCTTATTATTTTCTAGGAAAGAGTGATGGACTATGTTTCTTATTTATTTTGTGTTAATAGCTACTTAAAGCGTTAGATTCATTCTATGTTGTGGAGCGAGAAGGTCAGATCATTGCTGGTGCTGCACTCTTCCCTTTTTTCAAGGAAAAGTGTGGGGAGGTTGCTGCTATTGCTGTTTCTCCAGACTGCCGAGGTCAAGGACAGGGTGACAAATTACTTGGTATGATATTGGTTCTCTTCTATGATATACTACTTCAACTGCAATTAAAGTTTAAATTGTGTAATTTTAGATTGCCCATGAGCATGGTTTGTTGTACCATATTTTGGTGGTCTATGTCCACTAACGATGATTGAAATTGAAGGAAGACGATCAAAGAAAGTTTAGAGGTTCTATGCCATTAGTGATATAGAAGTTTGATGGGAAAATATTTGTAGACCTAAACCTTTTGGATTTTACTATTGCCTTTCTGACTTTAATACCAACACATGTTGTGTCACTATTATAATAATTATTATTATCTTATGGGTTTTATCCATTTGGCCATTCCTGTTAACAGAGATCTGATGCATATAATAGAATGCCTTTTTAATATTGGGGAGTAGGACTTACATATCCTGGGATTGGCTAATACACACATGCATAACACTGCAGTTGTTAGCCTAACTTGAAACTTCTAATATATATGGGATTGCTCATCAGTGTAACATTACAGCTGTTAACACAACTTGAAACTTCTTACACAAAACTTGAGAATTGTGAACACAGTTCAAATCCTAATTTAAAGCTTTAACATAGTTCAAATCCTAATTTAAAGCTTTAACATAGTTCAAATCCTAATTTAAAGCTTTAACATAGTTCAACTCTGGCTAAAAATTTCCAGCACATCTTTAAGTATGTAAGACACAACTTCTACATGACCTCCTTCCTTTAAGAGATTTAGAATATGTTCGATTGTAGTTTGTAATGTTCATAGTAATATGTGTACTGTTACAATCCTATCGCTTGCAGCACTTGCTGCAAATAATTTCCTGATTGCAATCAAATATCCACAGATTATATTGAGAAGAAGGCGTCGTCCCTTGGATTGCAGATGCTTTTCCTGTTGACCACCCGTACTGCAGATTGGTTTGTTTCCTAACTACCTGAAATATCCATGATTATGCATGCTAGTTGGTCCATTATGTAATAACTCTTTGGCATAAAATTGTGAATTTCTGTGCATTTTAAAGCAAAATGGGCAGAAGTCATGCTTGAGTGCTACACTTCTGTCTTCAATTAATGTCTGGTTATTAGTCAATCTCTGGCCATTAGATCTATTCTGTAATACACTTGAACCAGTTAACCTGTCAAAGTAATCTGAATTCATGCTTTTGTTTGTAGGTTTAAGAGTCGTGGCTTCGGAGAATGCTCCATTGATATGATACCGGAAGAAAGGAGAAAAAGGATCAATCTATCTCGAAATTCAAAGTACTACATGAAGAAATTGCTACCAGATACTAGCGGAATCACTGTTGATAGCCATAGGGCATATAGATGAGGCTATTATTGCCCAGTATTCTACATAGTTTTGTGAATAGTTAATCCTTTGTTATTGCTTCAATCTGCCATTTTCTGTATTTATCACTCTCCTTTTGCAGCCTTGACTCTGCATCAAGTTCTTTGCTTTGTGAATTCTAGTTGATCCTGATCACCCTCATTTCATCTTCTGCTGTATACACGTACTTCCATGGATGAGAGTGGAGCTAAGACAAATGAATTGTACTTAGTTGATTTAGGAATTCTAAAATTATAGAGGAATTAAGATTCCCAAGGAATTCTGGTTTTATAACGTTGAGCCAAATCAAACATCTTGAGTTCTAATTTCTTTGGATATTCTTTTCCAACCAATCAAATATCTATTAAGAGGGTGGAGGGTAATGGATTTTGTGGGTGTTGGTCATCAATCATAATGCAACTTCAAGGATTACAAACATATCAATATTGTAGTCAATATAACATAGTTGTTAAATCCAACATTATATTCTTTATAATTAAAACCTTCAAATTTTTTATAAATTTATATTAGAGGAGAACTCGTATTTCCTTAAGCGAAACAGGCAGGTGCGTAAGCATCATTCTAATGCTTCTTAAATGCTCCTATAAACGAAAAGCCAGAAAGATTCAACACTTTGAATTATTTCTCTGAGATGAAAGCAACCAGTTTCAAATTAATCATTTAGAACAGATTATCATTTAGGAAAGAAAAAGAAGCAAAAGGGTAGAACCCATCAGTTTTGTTTTAACAAATTCATTTAGGATGACTTATAATGTTACAATTTGCAGAAAATGTGCCATTAAAGAACCACAATTCTCAGTTGCACGACTTGTCTTATGATGACAAGGCTGGTGAAATAATGTAATCAATTTTCACCGGTTTTGGCTGGACCCTTCCATTTGAAGTTGTCTGCATATGACTTCACCTGCAACCATGAAAGGGAATACAAAGTTGCTATGAATATTTTGATATTCATGTCAACAAAGTACGTATTGGACACTTGAACAATTTATAAATCTTTTGACATGCATGACACACTTCAATGCAAGACTACTAAAAAACTGGGCTATGCCAGCATAAATCTACATGCTTGTTGGGGACATTAACAGGACTTAAAATCTATCAACGAAGTTTATTTTACAAACCACTATCTATCAATTGGTTAGTTACATACCACTAACTGCATCTTTCATAAAGTATTGGTACATCCTCAAGTTTCACATCTCAAGTTTGGATAAAAGTTCTGGAATCTATTCAAGCAATGAAGTTTTTATATCAATACGTGGAGCAAAATAAACATTAGAAACAAGAAAGAGAAGGAATTAACCAGGCAGAATGGAAGAATGAAGAGACCAAATAAACATTAGATACAAGAAAGGGAAGGAAGAATTAACCAGGCAGAATTGACAAATGAAGAGACTAAATAAGCATTAGAAACAACAAAGAGAAGCTATTAACCAGGCAAAATTGAAGAGACTCCTTGTAAGATGAGCTTTAGCAGTAATATGTGACAACCTGAACATACAATGAAGAATTGCAGAGAGGGAGGCTTAAAGATGATTCTAGAACACTTTGTATTCTTAGAGAGAACTCTGGAATGTTTTAGAGAAACTAGAGAATTCTACATAAGCTTGATTTGTACATATTCTAAGAGCATGTTTGCTTAGTTTTTTTTTAAACTTAAAAGTTAAAAAGAAGCTCTTGTATAAAATAAGAACTTAAAAATTTACGATAAAACTGTTTGATAAATATTTTATAAAAAAATTTTTTATTATTTTTTATGAATAAATTATTTTGTTTTACTATTTTTTATGAATAAATTATTTGATAAAATAATTTATACTTTTAGTTAAAGGGTAAAAATGACTTAAAAAATTTATAATCTTATAAAAAACTGAAGTTTAGAAAAAAAAGAGAAGTAAAAACTCTTTTTTATAGTTTTTTTTTTTAAGAGCTTATTTGTTCACATATACACATTAAAAAAAAGTTATTTATTTTTTTAAGAACTTATGAAAATTTATGTTTGGCCGAGCTTCTCCTTATAAGGAGAAAATAAGTTAAAAAAAAGCTCAACCAAACAGACACTAAGAATACTCCTTGTACATATCTAATCTCTCTAGTTTACTTTGGTGCTCTCTCTTAGTTGGTTAGGCTGACTTAGCATTATTGTCGGAGTGAGAATTGCTAAGCGTTGGTATGATTGGCTTAGAGGAAGGTCTAATGTCGTGACACTTAGCTCTGAAATAGTCTAACTAAAAACCAATATACTGAGGTATTAACTGTTCCAATTACCATCTAGACCAGTAGAAGACCCCCTTGACCACTCCGCAAATTGATCACAACACAACAATTAATGCAAGCATGTGTGGGCTGAGAGAACAATAAGGCGAACTCGCAAATCATTCTAGTAAATTATGCTTCAAATGAGAACTAGAAGACAACTAAAAATCAATGGACTGTGAAAGTAGTTCTTCCATTGGGACCCTGTTCAGTAAAACCAATTGCACAGCAGCAAACTTAAGCAGTTGCAACTATACACAACTTTTAATAAATTTCTTATCTTGAGACTATGGGAATCAATAATTTTAATAAAATACCGTTCATCCACCAACCAAAATATAAAATATTGCTATGGCACAGTAATGCAATTAGCTAAAAAGTCCAATAAATATGGTAAAAGAAGAGTCTCAAACCTTCAGCAGTGGTGTGTGGCGTTTCTTCACCTGAAATAAGTCCATAAATGTTGTCAACAGTAGTTAAGGTGAAATTCAAAAAAGAAGCAACAAAAAAGGTTCAATTCATTGCAAAGTAACTGTCTGATTTTTCATCTCATAATGAGAAATATAAAATCAAATGTGTAACATAAACGTTGATAGTCCTATGAAACACATAAAATGTGATTCAAAACCCTTGGAGATAGGAAACTCAAGGCATTACCAAAATCTCATACTTTTAAGGAGAAAAATAATAATGACATAAAACTAAAATGCTCTGAACATGTGTCCAGCAGCCTATGTAAGTAAAAAATTCTTTAAACAAAATGATCTCAGTGGTAGAACCTTAAATTAAAATTAGACAGCACATACCACAACTTCCCCACCATGTCTCTCAGAAAATAACCTTGCAGCCTCTTTACTATCAAAACTTAATCCAGCATCACCAACATTGGTATATGGATCCCCAGTGGACGTCCAACCCATCAATGGATTTTCCCACCTACAATATGTTACTCAGCAATGAGATGCTTTTGATCATATGCCCACATTGCAAAATCACTCTAAAAAATAACCTGAACACTAGTATAACTTACAATTCCATGAAACATCTGCAAATATAACAATGGAACTCAAGCAAATATGTTTGGTGTAAACAAACACTTTGTTTGAAAACAACATAGTAATGCACACACTTTTCATATAATTGAGATGTTTGTTATCACATAAATACTGCACAAAAGAACATTCAGATTCATTAGAAAAGAAAAGTAAATATAATTTGAAATGTTCACAGATGCTGAACTTTGCCCTGATGCACAAATGTAGAACAACATAGGTAGTATCTGTAAGTAAAACTACTTGAAGATCATTCCGGTAGCCCAGGAAAAATCGTGGTTCATAAGATTGTATTCAACTAAACGACTCTAGAGAAAACATCCCCATTATAAGGAAATATTTGTATCAAAAGGAATTCACATTTTATGAAAATAAATTTACTAACATGGAATTAGAGTTTTGGATGTGGAATTCAGTAGAATATCAGATGCCAGTCTAATTACGATGACTTCCATTTGAATTCTATGGCCACATTCAGTCACTAGATTGCAGCTAGAAGGATTCTTATGCCAGAAAATTTTCAGAGAAAAGAATTTACTTTTACGTCGACATAAAATTGATCTTCCACTTCCCAACTTTTCCAGATCCTTGCTGACTAGTGGTTCTAGCTGATGAGTAAATTACAACCCGCTAAACGTATCAAAGATGAAAGAATATTTTAAATGGAATATCATAAACACAGATAAATAATCAAAGAAACCAATAAAAAATTTATAACACTGCTTCTTCAATGCCACTGATGTGATTGATTTGCAAGATACAAGGGCAATCACATATTCCTTAAAACCACAAATCGCCTTATAACTACAAGAACAGAAGATGCAACGGAAATTGCAAAGACAAAAATCAGTAAAGTCTTAAGTAAAGTTAACACTTCTAAAACATCAATCAGTTTAATCTTATCACACATAAACTATACATTTCACATGTGGGTAGTCTTTAATTTTACATTTCAAGGACAAGTATAAACTATACATTCCAAGCTCAACCCATCACCATTACACTACACCTTTGGGTGATCTATAGTTTCACATGTCAAGCACAAGTACAGGATAGCACCCACTGCACCAGTTTCTGCAGTGAAAAAGTCTCCGAAGTTACTCCTGCAGGGAAGACAAAAGGGTTCACCTAAAGCACAGAACAGAGAAATCAGCATTCTTTCCAAATCCCAGGTTAATGCCGACCTATCAAGGATGAAAGGAATGACAGCGCTGGAGGCTGCTGCCGCTGCTGCACAAGCTATATAGCAGAGGCAGAAGTTGCAATTGCAGAGGCTGAAGAGGCAGCTAAGGAGGCAGAAAGAGCAGAAATTAGATGTTTCAGCTTGTTAATTTTGATACATTTATGTATTTTTGAAAACAGTGTGTTCTATTTTAATGAATCTTGTTTCCCTATTTTAATAATGCTGAAAATGGTAGAACTTTATCAGATATGCAATGGTTTAGGTACCTGGTTGTCGAGATTGATATTTCTTTCAGGCTTGTGCAGATGATCCCAAGCTGATCAGTGAACAGATGGGTTTGTGGAGTGCAGAGTTAGCAACATGCATCATAACAAAAATTATGCTGGTGCAGCAACATCAACTCCTGTTATGTTGATAATTATGTATAGTCTAGGCTTGTAAATCTGTAAACGGTGAGAATAAGACCTCTTATGATCTTGGGATTTTCAAATCTGTAAAGGTGACTAGTGAAAGAAATTGACGTTGGGATTTTAATGCCAAGCCAGATATACAATCTCTCTTTTTAATGGTGAGTTTATCATAGAAAAAGTGAACAAATATAACGTTATGGCGAGCTCTAATAACATAGATGCTTGCTTCTTGTTTTTGTATTGAAGCCCCCCTCTGTATATACCGCTTCAAGTGCATGTTGAGTCTACGTAGTAGACTTGGCTGATCCCCAATTCCTATCACTCCATACAAAAGGAAAAGGGGAAGAGATATCTGCAATGATTATTCCATTTAATCGGGTTTGTGTCTTAATTCTGCATCTGCTGCTACTGAAAAATGGCATATAAGAAATCGTTCTGCTCTCATCTACCAATTTTTTGCTCTTAATCTATCTATGCGTGAGTTAATCTATCCATACATGAGCAATGAAAAAAATTTATAAATACGAGCAAGCATGGAAATTTTAACATTTCATATTTCTGAACTTTGCAGCACAACAGGATTGACTCAAAACAGGTTCCACATAAATACATAACATATTATATCATAATTCTCGAATCAAAATATTTCATTTGCTGTTGGCTACCATAATATCTGTTGCATAATAATCACTTTGTATATACATGTTCCTAAATCCTAAATCTTTCCAAAAGAGAGGGAACAGCGATCCCAATCTTACTTAAAAGATGAAAGGCAGAAAGCCCACCATATCAATAAAATTTTATTCTTAGAAGATCTCTCTCTTTGATTCAAATGTTTATATGCTACATCAGAAACAAAATTTAGTCTGCAAATCACCAAAATAAAAAAGAAGTAAAAGAAGAATACTTTGATTCATTCCAATACCACAGTAGCACCTAAAGCTTTGAGCTTCTCAAGAATGGATTCAGCCTCTTCTTTCGTGACACCTTTCTTGACCACAACAGGCACTTTTTCCACCAAATCTTTCGCCTCTTTCAGCCCCAGAGCAGTAAATGATCTCACTTCTTTAATAATCTTGATTTTATCACTACCGAATTTCTCAAGCTTTACATCAAACGCAGTCTTTTCTGAAGCTTTCGCTTCCTCCGTCCCTGATCCAGCAGCCGTCGGACCAGTCGAACTAGGTCCGGAAAGTGCAGGGCCGTAGTGGTTGAGACCCATCTTGAGGCGGAACAAGATTGAATAGTCGTATCGCTCAAGCTTCGTGAGATCTAGCAGCTCGTCGGCAATGCGTTCGAGCTTCTGGGTTCGGGATTCAGTCGCTGTGCATAGAGTGCGAGAAAAGGTCACGGATTTGGTACGTTTGAGTGTGGTAAAGAGTCTGGTGACGGAATTAGAAGGGATCTTTCTGATTATGGAGGACATTTTTTCAGGAAAGATTCAAGAGTTGTCAAGCTGTTTCTTCGAATGCGTTGGGATTTTAGAGAGCGCCTGCCGATAATAGTGAGTTAGGGTTCTTGGGACAGAATCGATAATGGTGTTGTGTTATTATATCCGTTAGCCATAATAATATCATATTTCAAATGGAAAATATATTGCAAATTGAAAAAAAAAAAAAGTTTCAGACATTTTTGGAAATCTAATAGGTAAATCACATAATATTTTTCATAAAATATCATTTTAAAAAAAGATTTAATCAAAATTTTTATTATTTATAATCAAAATTTAAAAATATTCATCTAAAAAATATTTTATTTTAAAATATTCAATTTTATTATTTTTAGATAAAAATATCCTTAAAATATAATAAAATTTTTTTTAACGTATTCGGAATCTAAGGATCGTACTGTACGCAATCGGTGACAAATTTTTTCCGATCGTGTAACTGTAGCTACCGTGTATGTTCGGATAGAATTCTCACCGATCGTCAACTGTAGCTACAGTGCGTGTTCAATTATCATCGAACACGTGTAGAATGCTACAGTACTCACTCTTTAATTATTTTAATTTATTAAATTAAATTATTTATTTAATTTATGTAAATAAATAATTAAATTATAAATTATTTAAATTATAAATTTAATTAAATATTTTAAAAATAAATATTATCCAAATAAATATATTATTGTTCATTAAAATATTATTTAATCATTAATATATTATTTATTTTTAAAATATTTAATTGATTTTATTATTTAAATAATTTTTAATTTAATTATTTATTTAAACAATTATAATAAAATTATTAAATTATTTATTTTAATTAATTAAATAAATAATTTAATTATTTATTTTAATCTAATAAATGAATTCTACAGTGGACGTTAGGAGAAGATTAAAAATAAATATTGTCTAAATAATATTTTAATATATTATACAATATATAATTTAAAAATATTAGAAATTATTTAATAATATTTAATTAAAAATTATTTATAGAAATTATTTTTCAAAAATAAATTTAATAAAACTTTAACTAAAATAATATTAATGATTTATAAATTCTAATATTAAATTTTATTTTATTTAATTAAATAATTTAATTATTTAATGTTATTTAAATATTTAATCAATGTTAATTATTAAATTAATATTTAATCAATATAATAATGTTTTAATTAATTATTAAATTAATATTTGAATAATATTAATTTAATTATCAATTAATTAAATAATTTTGGTATTAATT
>JAVXUL010113948.1:0-17746 GCA_035590515.1 Trichilia minutiflora
TATTATATTATATTATATTGTGGGCTTGGGCTGGAAATTTGGCAAAGCCCAACAACATTTTAGTGTAGCTTCTTATTGGTTTTGGAAAATCTTTTGCATCACATAATAAGCATTCCCCGCCTTTCCTTGTTTTAGTTTATTCTTTGTGGAGAAACTAATCCAAAAGTTAAACTATTAGATACAAGAGGCCAGATTTGAGATTTAGAAGAATTGAAGTTCCCTAATGCCTCCTTCTGTTGGAGAATCATTAGAACAGGCCTAATCTGTAGTGAATAACAATAGTGGGGTAAGTATATACCTATAAAAAAGGTCAAACAAGAGCTGAGAAACATGCTTGGACTAATAGGTAGTGGAGACCAACAAGTATATTTTTCAATAGTCATTTGATTCAAAAGTTTACTCTGTAGGTATGGCCCATTAATGGTATTTAGGCTCTTATATGCTTTCTTCAGGTATACGGCTCGCATACTGCTGCCACGAACACTGTCATAACATGACATCTTATATTTTAACTAATATAATGAAGGACACAACCACTTGATTAAACTGACTTTGATACATTGTTAAGCTATCAATTGGCCCAGAAGCTTAAAATGATTATTAATAAGGGCTCAGTTAGGTCTGATAGAGAAAGCAGCCTAAAAGCTTGAGTTGTATTGAACCTGAGGTTTAATCAATGTAGAATTTCCTAACAATTTTGTGTCTGCTCTGTTCTTTTGAAGCGATGGCGATTCACTGATACTGTAGCTGATCTTTCCTGAGGGAGAGAGAAAATTCTATTAACTTGTGACTGAAAAATTTGATTACATGTAAAATTGCCTTTTATCTCCCTAATTTCCTTCTTCCTTATCTTTCACTTCTGCATTGAATGCGTTTGATTTATTTTACATGTTTCAAGTATGAGCACTGGTTGATTCATAAAGTTTGTCTACTTCAGCTTAAGGTGCTTGAGAAGTTGGGCCCAAGAAAGTTGTAATCTCCCAATCTGTTAAAGATGTTGTATAAAGTTTAGTGGATGATGATCTTGTCTTAAAGGACAAGATAGGAACTTTTGTGAGTGTTTGAAGTTATGAAGAAGCAAAGTTTGCATAATCTTTCATTGTGGGCAATTTTTAATCAAATTTAGAAGTTTTCACATAAATGATGTATACCACCCGATAGTGCTAAAATAATTCGGAAATTCAGGTGTATTTTGGAGCTTACCTAGCTGTGCTGGAAATCAGGCAATGCTCTAATGCCTTCTTTCTAGCATGAATTAATATAGTTGGTTTTTGGTCTGTATATGAATGTTTTGATGTTAACTCATTTTAAATATGCAATTTCTTAATAGTTGAGGAATGTCTACTGAAAGCTTGATTCTGATCTACAAAGCAGTAAAAAGCATCTTTCAGAACTGATTGAGCAATGTAATGCATTAAAGAAGGACGAAAAGAATCTATAAGTACCCTAAGCTTCCATTCTTATGATAATTTTATCTACATTTTGTAAGCAACAACTACTTTTAAGTATTTGATATCTAATCTTTGAGTTTGCACCAGATGAAAGAGAGTAGGCCTTAAAGGAGCCGAAAGCTATTGAACAGAAACATAATGAGGTAAATTTGATCCAGATCTGGTCTCTGTGTTAAGCAACAAAAACAACTTTGTGCTTATAATTTTCTATTGGTTTCGAAGAATGAGATGGGACAATATGCAGACAATGATCCAGCCACCTTTGAAACAATGAGTTGCATGATGCTTATCATCCCTTTGATATTTAAACTGCAGTATTTTGTCTGAAACAGACTTTTCTTCTCAAAACTTTGTAGTTTCAAAACTGATTAATGAAAATTTATACTTGCAGAAAATGCAATTGAAGTTACTCACGCTGCATCTAATAGATGGTTAGGTTTTACCTTTTATAGTAGAACAATTTATACTTGCGCCTCTCCCCCCCTCTTTTGGTCTCAGATGAACGAGTAATCATTATGAGCACATCTGCAGACAACATCTTCAGTTTGTGACAATGTTGTTCAAACAATTTCCCTCAGGCAAAAGAGCAGCTCGAACTGATGTACAAGGAGGTATGTCAATTTTTTTATTTATGCATATGTCCATTCGCCTACTTGTGCTTGTTCTTTCAGTTTACAGTGGGGCATCATACACAGTGTCTGAATTATTCATTTTCCAGTCTGCTTATCATTAGTATACCAGAATATTATTCTTTACAGTTAGGCTTAGCCACACTGAGTTCTTTCCTGTGGATATCAGCTGCAAGCATGTATCTGTTTTTTTACCTTATTTTGTAGGTTTCACGCTTTGTTCTAAAATCTTGTCTTTAAATCTAAATTCAGGTCGGAGTAACAAATCATTTTGACTACTTGGAGTTATCACCAATGCCACTTAGCTCAGTTGGTGTGGTGATCAGACCATTGAAAACTGTCCTTAGATATCGAGCACAATTGTTCTACTATTTAACCGTTTATTAGTAGTGGCCATGTGGACATCTATGTGCCCTTTTCTCTTATTATTTTGTTTATAATATTCTTGAATTTTATTAAGCAACTTCGGTATAGTATACTTAATCTTATTCAAATTATAATTAGTTATAAAACCTTTATAACTTGGTGGGAGAGATTGAAAAAAAAAATCTTATTTTGTAGATTATGAGTCATAATATTATCCCATGCGTCCAATTGTCCGATGAGATTTATCATCTTTTTGACGTGATCATTGGGTGAGGTTTCCTCCTTAAGTTTCATATTAAACAAGGTGTTGCACATCTTATATTCTATAATATGGGAGTTCTCTTCATACAACTATTGTAATGATATGAGTATTTCGTTCGTAGATAACATACTCTTGTGTCGAGTCTGAAGCTCCTTATTCGTAATGGTTAATATGTAGAGTCAGATTTTACGATTATCGGCCTGTCACTTCTTGAAGACGTTTTACTTCTTTAGAAGAGCATCCACCTTTAGAGACATGGGCATCTCTACCTCCAAAATATAGCCCATTTGTTCAAATTCGAGATCGAATCTTAAGTTTCTTAACTAGTCCTTTAGGTTCGGTTCGGTTAGGAGATTGCTATCTAACATTTTCTAGGATACATTCAATAGTTGAATTTATTTTCATTTAAAATTAGTGGGTATCAAATTCTCATTTAAAATTATTTGATCTCACATAATAAAAATCTTGGTCAATTAACTTCAATAAGTAAAGAATAATTTTTTTTCTGTATCATATACAGGACTTGATATGTTTCTTTGCACTAGTTTCAGACACTTCATATAATAGAAATTTCGGTATCTTACACTAGTGATATCCAAATCATTGTACTTTTTTGAATAATACTCTCATTCCAATCTCACATCATAAAAATCTTGATCAAGATTTAAATATCACCTAAAATCAGATAACCCAATTTAAATACATAAATCTATGAATAAGAAATTTATATAAAAGGATTATGTTATTTTATAAGAGGAGACAAATATATGATAATTATTCAAGGAGATTTTACCAAATACTTAACTATTTACATCTTATATGAACACTCTCTTGACTCAAAAAGTTTTCATAAAACTATATTTTAGGGCTGACCTTATACACTGATATTCATCTATGTTATATACAATTATCAGTTTTTAGACATACATATATTCATGTATATTATATATACACGTGTACATATACATAATTAATGTTTTATCCACATATAACCCTAATAATACTATTCACTTCACTGGTCGCATAAGTGATATATGTTTGATAAAATTATTTATTTATCACACAAATAAACTATTCTAAAATTGAGTCACAATGTACGTGATTACTATTCATATAAATATTATTTATGTAATCACTATTCACACAATCAATCAAGAATAATTATCATATAAGAAATCTCAATACTCATTTGGTTCAAATTATTTGTTTTACAAACAATCGTTTATATGGTTGAATAATCATACTTGTTGAACACAAGTGGATATTATACGATTGTTTTGAGTTTTTTGGTTAATATTCACCTAAATTATTTTGTTCAATCATAATTATATGTCATTCATGTAATCTAGTTATTTACATAAATTATTTAATTTGTTAAATAAATTAAACAAATCATATTAGGGTAATTAGGGTTTATGAAAAAAAATAATAAACATAAATAAAAACAATATCAAGATAGATAGATAGATAGATATTAAACAAATAATTAATGGATAATAATTAACCATTAATCATTACATGGATAGTGGTTAACCTAAAATTAAACTTTAGGCCAATGAAAAATTGTTAAAATTAACCATTTAATATATTTACATAAACATTGATATTATCCTTCAATTATATATATATATCATATTAAATTCAGCATTTTGACATCAACTGACATATGTATATTCATTATCTCATAATATATATATATATATACATGTATAGCCATTTAATCAAATTAAAAGCTAATCAAATGATGGACCTTAATTAGCCTATGTTAATCATATTAACATAGATTAACAAACAATATAATTCATCACATGAATTAATTATACTGAATTAACAAACACATAAGTAATTTTTCACTTTTATTGTACATATAATTGTACTTGTATTGCACACCGTCGCAACTGTATATTTCTTTTAGGGATTGGATTTGATTAAACTCTGTATGGAAGAAAGTATAGAACTCTTTTATGTTGGGATGAAGTGGACGAAAGAAAACTAGACAATGTTGAGTTAATCGAAGCCACCACAGAGAAAGTACAGATTATCCAAGACAGGTTGAAGACAGCACAGGATAGACAGAAGTTATACACAGATAATAGAAGAAGAGATCTAGAGTTTGATGTGGGTGAGTGAGTGTTTCTGAAGGTTTCACCCTGAAAAGCAGTGATTAGATTTCGAAATTGAGGAAAGCTTTGCCCGAGATTTATTGGACCCTTCAGAATCATTGAGCGGATTAGATTTCGAAATTGAGGAAAGCTTTACCCGAGATTTATTGGACCCTTCAGAATCATTGAGCGGATTGGTCCAGTAACATATAGATTGGAGCTACCGTCAAACATGCAGAGGATACATGAGATCTTTCATGTATCCATGTTGAAGAAATATACACCGACCCCTCTCATATTATTGGGTTGCCTCCTATTGACTTGAGGGAAGATTTGAAATACGAAGTTCAACCAGTGGCCATCCTTGATTGCCAGGAGCAAATTTTGAGGAGTAAAATCATTTTCATGGTAAAGGTTCCGTGGAGAAGTAATGCAATTGAGGAAATGACCTGGGAGCTTGAACTTCAGATGCAGCGTCAATACCCTTATCTCTTTCAGTACTAAGGTACGTTGAATTTTGAGGACAAAATTCTTTTAAAGAGGTAGATTTGTGAGCCCCGTGCCTAGATCCTAAGGGCATATTGATAATTTTTTACTTTTACTGTACATATAATTGTACCTGCATTGCACACCGTTAATACACCATCGCGACTGTATATTTCTTTTAGGGAGTGGAGTTGATTAAGATAGAGTTTTGGGGTCGTAAGCGTAAGGACCTCAACTTAATTAAAAGTAAGATTTATTTTGAATAGGACTCCAACGATATTTTCTAAATTTTGGGAGTATTCAAGTGAGATTTTTAATTTTTGACGAGTTCGATCGACCGAATAGGGTGGTTCGTTCGACTGATAATTTGAGTACTCTCTGGAAAATTTATGGCATTTCATTTGTTCGAACGAATAGGGGGATTCATTCGACCGAAGGAGGCATTCGTTCAGTCGAAGTGCTGGTTCGTTCAAACGAATGAGGATTCGTTTGACCGGCAAAATTGAAGCTCTCTGCCTTCAAGAGGAGTCGAAGGATTCGTTCGAACGAATCCTAGTTTGTTTGACCGAATCAACATGAAATGATGATTTTTCCCTCTTCGAGAAGCTTCTCTCTTAAGAAAACTTAAGGGAAAAATGGTAATTTTATCTTTTTTTTATAAATAGAGGGCCAAGGCTCAAATTTCAGCTGTTCTCTTCTCCTTTTTCCTCCTCTCTCACTCTCACATTTTCTCCCTCTCTCACTAGACTTTCACTATATTTTGTCCAAATTTTGATTTCTCTTCACCTATCAATGACATTCCTCGCGTTTAACTACTTGAGAGTGTCAATTTGGCGATAGAAGCATGGAGAATGAAAAGAGGAGCTAGGGTTTTGGGGAGAATAATTGGGGTTTCTCGACTTCCGAGCAAAATCAAGGAAAACCGACTATATCACGAGGTTCGTAGCTTCATTTCTAATGTATCTGCATATTTCATTTCGTATTTTATCAACTTTCGTTCGTATGAATTTTATTGCATATTTGTATGGATTTCGGCTAGATTTATCGCGTATATTTAGGCTTTACACGTTATTTAGATTGTAGTGAACTCGGGAGAGTCGTAGGAAGTTAGAAATGTGAAATTTGAGAAAAATGAGTAACATAAACAGTAATCGGAGTTACTGTTTCGGTGGGCGTGTGCGATCCGCAGGTGGAAATTGTGAAATCAAGTCGAATTATGCTAATGTAGTGATAATGTGGGTTCGTGGTAGAAACGTGTGGGTAATAGGACAGATAACGAGGGTTGTAGTCAGTTTCGAGTATTGTTTTACTCTAGAAAACCCGGGCTTTTATACATATCACTCATGTGTGTCGTATTCTCATTTTAGAAATGTATATTGATATAGTTTTGGTACATGTGTTTAGGCGACAGTGTGCAAGCAAAGAATCTGCGTACCGACCCGAGAAACGAGGGGAATTAGGGAGTGTATACCATTCCTAAACAGTAAGTAGATATTTTATGCTTTTACTTTTTTAAAAATAAATTTCTGATAACTGTATGTAAATATTTGATCAATACCATTATTTTTACGAATACTGTTTTTGATTTTATGTATATTTGTTTTACATAAGAAATGGCCAGCGGCCAAATTATGAAATGTTTATATTTTGATGACGATATATATTGATGATACGGCCAGTAGGCCAAGTTTTATATTTGTTATATGATGTTACGGCCATTGGGCCAGATTTTCTCTATATTTGATGTGATGACGGCCATGAGAGCCGATTTTATATACATACTGATGATAAGGACCATGTGATCGGGATTGTTTACTGTAGCTACAAAGGAGATAGCCTAGGGTCGGCCTGATAGAGAGGTTGCCTAGGTGAATGGAGACTCCATAGGTGGGGGTGTATGGTTGTATTATTATGATGATGGGATATGATTCGACCACTTGTGAGTCTTATCGGGTTAGTCATGATTGTTACCTCATGGCTTATTCGAGACGAACGTCAGTGGTGGGTTTGTTTTGATAAAATTTAATTATACATGTTTTATTCTTTACATTCTAAAACCCTCTGACAGTCTCAGGATACCCAAAGCCAAGGTAATTTTTGAGAAAGACAGTCAGCCCAATGATTTTTGCTATATGATTTGAGGTTTCAAAATAAAAGAAATATTTACTTTTCTATCGAATTGTTTGTAATATTTTGAATGTATTTTTCTATTTATGGATTAAATTTTAATTATTTATGTTTATCTTTAATTCGCTCACGGAGTATACTCCCGTATACTCGCCCCCCCTCACTCTCTAGTTTCAGGTTCGTTTAGCTATCGACGAGCGGTGGTGGTGATCCTTCTGGGTTAGAGAACTATCAGGTATATTTTGAGTATCAACCCACCTAGTTGTGTTCCTAGACCACTGGAGTCGTATTGTATTTTATAATTGTACTAACTTTTATGTACTGAGAGCAAATTTGTAAACTATTTGATTTTATTATTGTCAGTTGAATTTTTTTATTTAAATATTTTGATGAATATTTGAGAATGGTTGAAATAAACTTTATAGAAGTATTTGTAAACTGTTGAGATACTTTTGAGAAGTTTGGATGTTTGGTTGGATTGATTTTGGAAGTGTCACATAAATGATTTGAAACAGGTTTTATAAATGCCTTACAGGCTCACAGGGTGTATTCTAATGATTGAGTATACCTTAGAAGTATGTGACGATGGTCACGTATAGGATCCACGGGTTGGGACGTGATAGTTCAGATATAATTCTCAAACTTGACTCACATTTCATTTTTTTAGGGTCCACTAAAAAGATTATGAAATTGTGTTTATTTTTTTTGCTATAGGCTTTGTAAAACCCTAATATTCGATTGTATTTGATTATGTAAAAGAGAGATTGCATTATTTTATGGTTTTAAGTTACCATATAATCGATGTATGGATTTTATTATGAAAAATGATTGAGATGTCTTGGAGAGATGATTTGAAATAATGATATATATTTTGAATTAATGTAAATGATGTTGATTTGAGACGTGGTTGGATATTATAGAAGTGTTTGAAACTTAATTGTGAATAAATAAGATTAGGAGTCTGAATGGTTTATATTAGGAGTGTTTTAAATATTTTTATGAATAATATATACCATATTAGTCTTAAATATTCTGAATATAAGTAATATGTATCAAAAATTTATGATAGTTGTCGTACATGGATCCCATGATCAGATACGTGACTAGCAATACAACATGTCGGTTGGTTTCAAAGGATTTTTCAATAAAATATTCATATTAAAAATAAAAAATCTTAATGCATAAGATATGAACGATGGGTTTCAAATATTAATGAAATTATTGAGATAGGTGGTAATTTCACAATTTGTTTGGTTAATAATAATAATAATAATAATAATAATAATAATAATAGCATATATATAAAATTTATTTTTAATATAAAAAAGTAACATTTAAAAAATGCTATGAATTTGCATAAAATCTATAATATTGTACAAAAGCAACAAAAATTAGCTATAATCAACTTATATTTTCTCTAATTATATTTGAATAATATATAACATTTAAAAAAATCTAAGAAACAAAATAAATCTGATAACTCAAAAAAATGCTACCAAATGTTTGTGTAAAGTAATAATTTTTACTAAACTGTTAGTAAATATTAATATAAGATAGCATTTTCTTAAAATTCCTACATTTAAATACTCAACTAGTAACATTTTTTAATTTAATTTTATATTTAATAGGTAGCATTTTTAAAAAATATTATATATAATGTTAAATATTATAACACGTCAAAAATACTACCAATTAAGATAAATTTATTAACACTAGACAAACGCTACAAAAATAAAGTAAATTAATAACATACAACTATTTTTTAATACAAATAATAATAAGCAAATTTTTTATTGTTAATAATTATAAATAATTTATTAATAATTATTTTTAATTTTATAATTGTTTAATGCTAATGATCAACTTTTATAATATAATTTTTTTTTGTTATTATTATTAAAAAATATATGAAAATTATTTTTTAATTAATTAGTAAAGTTATCTAAATTTTTTAATATTTTTACGTAAAATAAATTAATTTAAATATTTTAAATTTTGTAAGTTACGGTCTCAAAATTTTAAGCCTAAAATCTAAACATTTCCCGCACTTAACCCCAATATGTAGTTTTCAGCTAAAGCCTCCACACAAGCCCTTCGTGTTTTGGTGCAGGTCATCTCCGCCATTTTTGCTGCTCTTCTCCTTCAACCAGTACGAATCAACTCCTTCAACCTTGCAGCTTCTCTCATGTATTTTATTTTATTTTTTATGTTGTTTGAGAAGGTTGAAGGTTCAATTGGAGTACTAGGTTTGTATTTGTGTTTCTTTGTGTTTCAATGATTCTTCACTTGCTTCAATGAATACCGGTCTCTAATATCTCCATTTCAGGTAACACTTTCACTCCCTACTTCCTTTTTGTGATCTTGTAAATGTGTGAGATACGGTGTAAATGCTGAATCGCCACCATCAATCTCATCAATACCAATTTTGTCGAAAGCAGTCGATCTTCATGGTTACCCTCCTCTTTCATACGGTAATGACATATTTAACTTTTGCTCTCTATTCAATTAATTTGACTTCTTACAGCAGCTTCTTCTATGTAGGTCATATGTTTGTGTAAATATGTGAGTGAATTTTGCGGATTGGTAAAGGTTCGTTCTAATTTTGGGTGGTTGCATTTTGAACTTTTGTTTATATCAGGGGTGTAATTGAATTGAGTCGAGTCAAACAGTTAACTCAACTGGACTCAAAATCTCGAAACAAGAACTCTATTCAAACTCAATCGATTTTTTATACTCAACCTGATGAAATATTTGATATACTCTAATTCGATTGGATTAAATTCGAATATTTATTTTTTTTAAATTATTATTATAAAATTTAAAATATATTTAACTTGACTTGGCTCAACTTAACTCGATTACACTCCTACTAAATATTCGATTAAGTTCGCAAGCCTAATGATTCAAGTATTATTATATTTAAACTCTATTCGAAAAATTATTTGAGTTACTTGAACTTGAGTTTAACTCAAATATTATTGAGTCAATTTCCAATATCTACCGAGTTGAGTTCGAGTAGCTTAACTTACTTACACTCTTAATTTATACTATACTACTTAAGTCCTTTTAATTGAATTAGCTTATAGTTTTATTTAATCTGATCTTTTATATTCTACAGGGAAAACCAAATGACCCTGAAGTTTTTCATTTGCTTGGAGAAGTTAAATATGAACTCAAGGATTATAAAGGGAGCGTTGCTGCTTATAGGGTCGCTACAATGGTAGTTTTCTTTAATATATTAGGAATTATACATGTTATACATTTTGTTTTCATTTCATATTATTGCACTCTCTGTATCCGCATTGATTCAGTCAATTAGGACATACCATGAATCTCTTTTATTTTGATTTTTACATGGTTAACTTACTTTACTGAGTAAACCATGGAAGGTAACAATTAATGCTAATGTTATTGTAGTAGGCCAGTTGTCAATTGAATTGAAATTTATGTACTGTAGAAACACAAAAAATTGGTAAACAAGTGGTGTAATGGATGTTAATTGAGCTTAATGATGTAATAATATTGTATGCAGTTAGTAGGACAAGTGATCAACTAGGCTTTCCATGAAAGTCAATCTGTCAGTAATGTTAGTGAATAATGTACTTGGTTTTGGTCATTGCTTTCTTTCCTTTGGAAGTAGATGGGATTTTGTCTTATTTCTCGATCTCCCTCTCATTCGCTAGTTATCTTGAAGAAAAGGTAGCAGCTTGACTTTATCTGTGCAAATTAAGTTGATATATGTAGGTCGGGTTTTCGTATATTTTATTGACTAGGGGAAGTAAGATCTGTCTTCTAAAAGTCGTACGCACAGTCACTTATATATCTTCGTCTGGCTCAAACTGAGCAAAAATCTATTGGAATGTGATAGATGCTTATGATCTCTCTTTTGGCATTTGTCAAATCTTAATTTAACTGTTGATCTTGTACTTTTGATATGATGATCAGTATTTGACATCTTTCTTTTGATTCTCATATCAGCAGATAATTTTACAATGTATATGAATGGGATATGTTGTTTCTTGGGAATTTACGTAATTTGAACGGTGAATGCTAACACATCTAAGCTAATAACTAATTCATATGGGATGTTTCAATATTGCTATTTACATTTAAAAGGGCTAAATGGTTGGTGCTGAATGTTTTTATCACCAAGATGGTTATACCTTTGTGTTGATCATGAACTCTCTTTTTATATTAGGGAAGTTTTAGCTGTCTCCTCAAGCTTCTTACTTTAATCAGAACATTGTTGATTGTGAGGCTACTCAATTAAGCTTGTGTACCATAACATATCATGTTTTCTTCATTTTCATTGTGAAACATTTTTGGGGGCAGTTGTCTTGACTGCGGGGCTAGTGGGTCAAGCTGTATATTCTAAAATTCTCATCTTACCTAAGAAGAAAACCAAAATTATATATATATAATTCTGCGAATTCTGCTAATTATTTCGTATCCTTGAGTATGCAAAATGGATGTGGTTAATCTGATTTGGTTTTAAAGCTCTTACAAGTTGCTTAATTCTTCTTACATATTAACTCTGCTCTTATGTAAATTTGAATATGATTACAACGCAATTATCAATTCTTCGTCATGTTTATATCAACATCAACCATTTTGTACCTACACATCTTTGCGTTTTCTAGGGTTAATATTCTAAAAAGAATCATAAAATTTTAAAGGCAATGTTTGAGGGTATTCCAATGGTTATTCTTATTGTTTACTACTTTGTAGCTTTCTGGTTTGTAGGCGGTGTCACTTCCCCATCCATCAGGTCTATACGTGACAATCATTATCAGTCTCTGAAATACATTTTGACATCCGAATATACCTTAAGAATATGTAAGGCATCTATGATATTGGATTAATAGTCCTCAAATTCATTTAAACATACATATATTCACAATATCAATTTGTATCTCATAAACTTTTAAAACATTATCTATGGAGCAAAGAAAATTCAAATCATAAACACATAATATATAAATTTATATATCCTTTACAACTTTTAAAAAATCAGTGCAATTGTTTTATATATTTTCAGTGGACTCAAATCTTAATGTAGTATAAGAATATTGTGAGCCCCGTGTTTAGATCTCAAAGGCATAACGATAATTTTATATTTTTACTATTCATACATTTGTATCTATCTTGTATATCGTGTGCGTGTGAGCGTGATTTCGTAATTTAGTTCAAGAATTTGATTGGTTAAGATAAGTTTTGGGGGTGTGAATACAGGGACCTCAACGTAATTAAAAGTAAGTTTTATTTTGAGTGGGATCTCAATGATATTTTCCAACAAAGGGAAGGATTTGGGAGAAAATGTAAAATTCATTCGAATGAATGCTTGATCCCAGATTCGTTCGAATGAATGGGAAATTCGTTCGAACAAATAGAACATTTCGTTCGAATGAAAGGCGAATCGTTCGGACGAAATTTGGAGGAGCTCTCTGACTTCGGAGGTGTCAAAATTTGTTTGAACGAATAGTGATTCGTTTGATCAAATCGATGGTATTGTTTGAACGAATGTTCGATCGTTCGAATAAAATTTTGGGGAGCTCTCTGATTACAAAAGTGGTAGATTCGTTTGATTGAAATCCAGTTTGTTCGACTGAATTCATATTTGTTCGAATGAATTTCTCGATTCATTTGATCGAATCGACGCAAAATGACGATTTTGTCCCCTTCTAAAAGCTTCTCCTTAAGGACAAAATGATAATTTCACCTTTAAGTTTATAAAAAGGGGGCTGAGGGTCAGATTTCACAATTTCTGTTTCTTTCTTTCTCTCTTCTCCCTTAGCTCATGTTCTCTTTGTCTCTCTCTCAACTTTGCCATATTTTACTGGATTTTCAATTTCTCTTCGCCTACGACTTGCTTTCTACGCGTCTAACTATCCAGGAGCATCAATTTTTTGATAAGAGCACAGAAATCGCGAAGGAGAAAACTAGGGTTTTGACTTCCAATTGAGGCTTTTCGATTTTTACGTGGAATTGGAGCAAACCGACCACACCACGAGGTTCGTAGCTTCGATTCTAGTTTGTCTGTATATTTATTTCGCATTTTATCAACTTTGATTCGTATGAGTTTTACTGTTTATCCGGATAGATTTTGATAAATTTAGCATGTGCATTGTAGTTTTTGAATGCTAATTAGATTGTAGAATAGCTTAGCAAGTTGTTAGCAAGCTAGAAATGTGATTTGGAGTGAATATAAACAATAACCGGGGTTACTGTTCCAACAAACTTGTAGGGTTCACTTGTCTAGTTTGTGTTATCAAGCCGAATTATCCTAGTTGAGCAACAATGTGAGTTCGTAATAATTTTTTATTGGTGATTAAACAAGTAACGAGAATTTAGGTCGATTTCGTGTATTGTCCAAATTTAGGAGAAACCGAGGTTAACATATATTTCACGCATTTAAGCTTTATTCGCATCTAGGAATGTATATTGATATGTTTGGAATGCTTGTGTTTAGGCGACGACATGCGAGCGAGGTATTCGCGTGACACGTCAAAAAACGAGGGGAATTAGGGGGTGTATACTCTCCCTAAACTGTAAGTGGACATCTTATGTCTTTATTGTTTAAAAGAATAATTTCTGATAAATGTTTGTAAAAATTTGATCCATGCTTTTATTTTATATTTTCATGAGAAATGGCTAACGGCCAAGTTATACCCTGTTTTTATGTTTTGATGATGATTTATGTTGATGATATGGTCGTTTGGTCAAATTTTTTGTTTGTTATACGATGACACCGTCATTGGGCTAGATTTTCTTTATATTTGATGTGATGATAACCATGAGAGCCAAGTTCATATACATACTGGTGATAACGGTTATGTGGACCAGGATTGTTTACTGTAGTTATAGGGTAGGTAGTTTAGGGTCGGCCTGATTGAGAGGTCGTTTAGGTGAGTGGAGACTTCACAGATGGAGGTGGTGTATGGCTATTAGATTATGACGATGTTATGGAATTTGACCACCTGTGAGTCTCATCGGGTTAGTCGCGGATGTCATCTCATGGCTAATCCGAGGCGAACGTCAGTGGTGGGTTTGTTTTTATAAAACTAAATTATACATGTTTTATTCTTTGCATTTAAAAATCTATTTTTATAAATAGCATGATTTTATTGCATAAAATCCACTGATTGTCTCGGAATACCCAGGGCCAGGGTTATCTCCGAGAAAAACAGTTAGCCTGTTGATTTTCGGTATAAGATTTGTGGTTTCAAAAGAAAAGAAGTATTTATCTTTTCCTTGTGAATACTTTTCTACTTATAAATCATATTGTATTTATTGGTGGTTATTTTGTTTTAGTTCACTCTCAGAGTATATTCCTATATATTTATCCCTCTCACTTCTCAGTTTCAGGTTCGCTTAGTTGGCTGCTAGTGGTGGTGGTCATCCTTCTGGTTAGAGAGCTGCAGGTATACTCTGGAATCGACTCACTTAGAGAAGTCTAGACCACTGGAACAATTTTCTGGTTTAACCTTTATATTTTTATTTTTGTAATGGAAATCAAAGTATCAGTATTTGGGTATTGATTTGAATCGTTTGAAATTCAGTATTTTATATTTTGATGAATAGTTTGTAGAAATGATTCTGAAATATTTATTATTGAAGCACTTGTGGTTCTTGATATATTTTGGAGATTGGATGTTTTGGATGACACGATTTTTGGAAGTGCTTTATCTTTTGTTTTGAAAATACATTATATTTGTTTATGATTTCAGCCTTACAGGTTCTTAGTAAGCATTTTGATCCTAAAGAATGTTTATTAAGAATCTGTTATGGTTGTCACGTGTGGGATCCATGAGTTGGGATGTGACCCAAGGAGCACGAAAATCGCATAAGAAAAAGCTAGGGTTTGGGAGTCTGTTTGGGGCTTTTTGGGTTTGAGGACAAATTGGAGCAAACCGATCATACCACGAGGTTTGTAGCATTGTTCCTATCTTGTCTGTATATTTTGTTTTTTGTTTTAGCCAATTTTTATAATGTAGGCTTTATTGTGCATTCGTATATATTTCGGTAGATTTATCGCACCCATTTGAGTTTTTATGCGTTATTCAAGTTATAGTAAAGTTAGGGAAGTCGTAAGAAGTTAGAAATATAAATTTGGAGAAAATGAGTTGGCATAAACAGTAACAGGGGTTACTGTTCCGATGATCACGTGATGTTCACAGGTTTAAATTACGAAATCGAGTCGAATTATGCTAATGTAGTAATAATGTGGCTTCGTGGTTGTAATACTGGGGTAATTGAATGGATAACGAGGGTTTTAGTCGATTTCGCATATTATTCAATTTTAGAAAATCCGGGCTTGGCATGCATTGCACGCATATGAGTCCTATTTAAGGTTTAGGAATGTATATTAATGTGACTTTGGTATATGTGTTTAGGCGATAGTGCGCGAGTGAAGAATCCACATACCGAACCGGATAACAAGAAAAATTAGGGAGTGTATACCTTCCTTAAGTAGTGAGTGAACACTTTTACGTTTTAAATTATTTAAAATAACTTTGAATACTTTTATATGAACGCTTTATATGTTTTTAAATGTTTTTATGTATACTGCTACTGTTTTATGTACACTTGTCTATATATTTGAGTATTCACAGATGTTTGATGAATATGTTTATACCTTGATGGCCGGAGGCCAAGATATTTATATTATATCAAATATTACCATATATAAATGTTTGATTTCTTGATATTTGTCGAATATGGTAATATATAAATGTTTTAATTTCTTGATATCCTTCTGGATATATGTGACATGTGGTTATTGATATATACTTTGGTGATGATGGTCATGAAGGCCGAGATTGATTACTGTAGCTACAGGGAGGTAGCCTAGGATCGGTCTGATAGAGAGGTCACCTAAGTGAGTGGAGACTTCACAGGTGGGGGTGGTGTATGGTTATATTATTATGATGATACGGTATGATTCGACCACCTGTAAATCTCATCGGGTTAGTCATGAATGTCACCTCGTGGCCAATCCGAGGCGAACGTCAATGGAGGGCTTGTTTTATGAAATCAAACCATGCATGTTTTATTCTTTGCATTCAAAAACCTATTTTTATAAACAGCATGTTTTTATTGCATATAAAATCCACTGACGGTCTCGAGATACCTAGGGCCAGGGTAATCTCCTAGAAAGACAGCCAGCCCAATGATTTTAATCTATATTTTGAGGTTTCCAGAGTAAAAGAAATATTTACTATTTCATCAAACTGTTTGTAAGATATTGAAGATGCGTTTTTCTATTTATTGATAAATATTTATTTATTTACTTATGTTTATTTGAGTTCACTCACGGAGTATACTCCCGTATACTCCCCCCCCCCCCCCTCCCCCTCTTCAGTTTCAGGTTAGCTTAGTTAGCAGACAGCGGTGGTGGTGATTCTTCTGAAATAAAGAATTTCAGGTATACCTCTACAAGTAGACTCACTTAGAGAAGTCTTAGTCCATTGGAACTATTTTATGATTTAAACTTGTATTTTTCGTTTATATTATGGAAACAAATGTATAAACCATTTGGATGATGTTTTTGACTTGCTTAAGATATGATACTTTTATATTTTGATGATTGTTTATGAAAAATGATTTAATGGTTTTGCATAGAAGTGTTTATGTTTTATTAAAATGGTTCGAAGTTTGGGTGGCTGGTTAGATTTATTTTGGAAGTGTTATGTGAAAAGTTTTTGAAACAGGTTTTACATAAGCCTTCCAGGCTCACAAGGTGTATTCTGGTAATTGAGTACACTTTGAGGGTCTGTGACGGTTGTCATATGTGAAACCCACGGATTGGGACATGACAATATATATTTAATTTTATATATTAAAATTAATTAAAATTTTACAATGCTATTTATTATTTTCAAGTTTAATAATAAATTTAAGAGAATATAATCAAAATTTAAAAAAATACATATCATAACTATATTTATTTTTTTAAAATATTACACAATATTTAATAAGACAATAAAATGATTGAAATTCAATATTCAATATTTAAACCCAACATAATTTTACCATTCTTATTTTCAAAATAAAATTAAGAAAACATTACCAAATGCACTCTTATGTTGTTAATTATTAATTTTCAAAAATATTTTTATTTTTCTATGAAAATACCTGTCACACCCCAACCTGTGGGACCCACACGTGACAATCGTCACAGATTCCTAATAAGCATTTCTTATGTCCAGAACGCTTACTAAGAACCTGTAAGGTTAAAATCATAAATAAATATAAAATATTTCTCAGAAATTTTCTTTCAAATTCCTCACTACTATGCAATCAAAACAGTTCAAACATTTCAAA
>JAVXUL010113968.1:0-17742 GCA_035590515.1 Trichilia minutiflora
AATAACCTTATGATATCAATATATCATCTCTTTAACACTTTAAAGAGTCGTTAATACGTATAACCATTATACGTATCAGTTTTAACCTATTTATATATTATCATGAGGGTGCTAGCCCTCTCCCAATAATATTTTATCTCTCTCTCATATGAAAAAGCATTCGAGGATCTTGGTAGACCATGAAGGTTCACCGTGACTCAGTCATGAACATATATCGAACAATTCGACTCCGAATATTTCAATTGCTCAATGACTATAGTTAGTATCTAGCAATGCGTCATAGTCTCTAAGTCATGATAAAGAAGGATATTCATCAAACCTTTCATCGATTGCATGTAACGTGTGAGTGATAGGGGTTCATGGACTATCAAAATCCTAATCTCAATACTACTTTAAATCGTCAATCATATGTCAATATTATACGATGGCCATCGACTTATAATCTAGACATCATATCGACATTCAATTAAGAACTCGACTTGGACTGAGGCAACAAAAATTCTCAAGCCAATATGTCAAGCCAATGAATCCCATCTTGACTGTCAATCGAACACCTATATGAACAAAGTATACTCAAATCGACTTCTTGTATAAGGCGTGATTAGCCCTGCATGTATACACCATCTGAAATACACCCAGAGTTCAATTCTAGACGTCTCAGGTCAAAGGATTACGTCGTATATTATTACAATCTATCGATAAATCATTGACTACATGCATACTATATGATTCATCGATATTCGATCTTATTTGATAAATAGTTCACTAACTATAAATCCATACTAATACACTTATAATAATATATATATTATTAGCCTACATATATTATCATATAATATCATTAGGCGGCATTTAGTATACCTACTACGTGATATGGTTGCTTAATCAATACCACGTATGTAGGGAACGATTTGATAATTTATTTAATAATTAAATAAAACTATCTAGACAATTTACATACATTCTTCATTCATTTGCATGAAAAATAAAAGAAGTAGCAAACGTATGTAAATAAGAAACTACGTCTTTTATTAATAAATATAAGGTTTATACAAGATCATAAGTCTTAAAACTAACAACATGAATGATTTTTAAGGTATACACACTAATAACCTTATCTATATATTGACTCTCATAATTATTAGACATACTAAACTGTGATATGTTGTCAATACCCTCCGACAAACTTTGCTGAGGCTGGAGGCAAAGTTTGTTGCGAAAATAATGAAGAGTTGTTTTTGACATTGGTTTTGTGAAGAGGTCAACAACTTGATTATCAGAGAAAATATGTTTAGTAACAAGCAATCCATGTCCAACACGTTCATGCATAAAATAAAAGTGTGCTACCATGAAATAATATAGTCATGCCTAATTCTCTTGTAGTTCTATGGTGTCTCTCAACCATACTAGTTTACTCAGGAGTATATGAAAAGGATACCTGGTGGACAACACTTATGGAAAGAAAGTAAGTTGATAGTTTAGAATTGATGAACTCAGTACCTCCATTTGAATAAAAGATTTTGACTTACTTATTGAACTGCCTACTAATATATTTCTTAAAAGCTAGATATACATCAAAAAAATCAGATTTGTTGCATAAGGGTATAATCAACATATATTTGAAAATATCATCAACCAAATAAGCATGCTATCTAAATTTTACAATAGTTAAAATATAGGTAGGTCCTATCATAATGAATTTTTTCAAAGATATTAATACTTAAATGCTTTAAGCAAGAGAAAGGTAAACAACTAAGCTTTCCTAATTAACAACTAGCACAAAGATTTTGAGATTTTATTGTCTTTATGACATCAATGAGTCCTTTATTTTTAAGCATACGTAAAATTGAAGATTGAGGATGGTCTAAATATTGATGCCAAACTTCTACAGTATCTGATCTGAATTGATGGGAGAAATATAATTCTGGAGTAGTGAGTAGGACTTAGAGATCACCCTTACATTTCTCGATTATCATTGCTTATCCTATTTCTCGTTCCTTAACATAGAAATCAACATTAGAAAAAGTCATAGTTAACAGAAAATTGAATTGTTATCTAGCTTATAGAAAGTAAGTTTTTTTGTTAAGTTTATAACCAATAGAACATTTTTTAGAGGGAAGGTAGTATTTTTTTTTTTTTGTTTTATAAAAGAAACACCAATTGTAAGAATGGGCATGGAAGACCCATCTCCAATCAGCATAGAATCTACACTAGAGTATTTACGAAGTTTGTTAACATACCTGGCTTACTTGTGATATCCATTATATGTCTACAATGGTTTTGTCCAAAGTAAAATCCATGAGTACTTGTAGAATTTCATCTTGTTGAATGGGTTTCTTTGGCACCCACCAGCATATCTTAGTAATATATCGCATCACCTTACTGATGAAGGTGAAACTGATTTCTGTTCCATGTTCGAATTCGGTTCTATGACCATCATATGGACGAGCGAAAAAGCTACCGAAGGAATGCCAGCTAGTTATATAGAAACTTTAAAAAAATTTTAACAAATTTAAAACATAATAACATATATATATATGTGTGTGTGTGTGTGTGTAAACAAAGGGGTATCTACATACCTCTCTATTTGATATCCGAAAAACTAAGCTGTCTCCAACCGCCTTAAAGCGTATCCACACACCGGTTCATTGACGATGATTTCAATTATGTTTTGGGAGAAATGAGCAAGTCAATAAGGTTCAATAAGCCTATTTAAATTTTTGATTTTTAGAAAATTTCTCCTTACTCATATGCAAGTGAAGAAAACTGTGAAAATAATTTTTTATCCTTTTCTTTTCTCTCTTTTTCTTCCTTTTCTTTTCAAGAATTTTAGTTAAAGCAAAAACTCTTCACCAGAATTATGTTCCAGCAAGAGGAAGAAAAAGAAGAGCATTGTTCCAAGATCTCATCTCTCCACCTCTCTCTATCTTTTTCTCTCCCTTATCCTTATCTTCTTATCTCTTTCTTTTATTTTAAGACAAGTATCACTTGATGCATGATGCATTTCAAAAATCCATTCGATATCATTAATCCATATTCATTAATATTATTTATTAATCCAATTAATAAATATAAAATAGAGAGAGATGTAAAGTATTATTATTACAATTAATAATAATGTAAATAATAAATGTTTGACTTTCAAAGATTTAATATAATAAAAGATATTTTTATATACATATATTTGATCAATTAACAAGTAATTAATCATTAATAAATAAATCAATTTATTTACTAATATATATATATATATATATATACATACTAAAATTTCTTTTTAAGTCTCCTAATTATTCATAAATCATATTTATGATATTCTTTAAAAACATCATAATATTTCTCGAACTAATAGGTGCTAACGCGTCCTTATCGGGAATATTTATTCTTTACATTAAAGAACAAAATTTTATTTCATCAATATAAAATTATCTATCGTCAACTTATCGGTTATTGTGTGTGACCCCTTGAGTTCACGGTGAGCTAGATATAAGCCGATATAAATCTATTCATATCTCTTCGGTATATCACATTGTAATCAAAGTTCTCAATGATCATAAGTGACCTCTAGTAAGATACCATAACCCCTAGAACATAGAGAATGAAACTTCGAATAAACTCATATAATCGTACTTACATGTAGTAGAGTCCTTCTACTATCGACTTCATATTAAGGGGGACCATAAAATCATTAAACCCCTAACTCAATCATAGGATCAAAAAATCAATCATATACGGGATTCGCATATCCAAAAATATATTTTCATAATTACGTATTCTGCCCAAAGTTTTTGATCCTCGTGTATGATATTCTTGTCTATGATCTCAAGCTCAAATATCTGAGCCAACAGATTTCATCTTGAGATCACCTATTTTCATATAATAAGAATACATTGTCATCAAGCTTCTTTCACCAGGCGTGATTAGCTCAGTACGATATACACAAATGAATAATGTATCTCACTGCAGATAGTAACCGTGATGTCTCGGGTCAAAGGATTAATGGTACACTAGTACGATTGTATGATGAATCATTGACTGCGGATAATTATTCATGTGATTCATCACGTTTGATCACATTTAGTAATATGTTCTCAAACATACTACCCATATTTATACTCTTGTGATATAAGACTCATTACCCAACCATTAACATCGAATACTAATCATTGACAATAATAAAACATGCTAATCTTGTAATGTCATTGTCCCCAATAACATTACCTCAATTAAAAACTTATTTGAATATATTTAAATCATAGACTCTATTCTCATATCTGTAACACATTGTAAATTGAGTCTTGACACATAATACATCACAGGATATCATTTTGTATTATTACACTAATTAATAATTCGCAACTGAGAAAATGCAAAATGATAGAAATTATCATCTGTAATTAATTGTAACTAATTTATAATTAATCACTTAGATATATTTACCATGGATAATATCCCTAATCTGTGTGACGCAATTGGGTCTAGAGTATATCTCCAACACTTAAGTATTGGAATTGTTGCTCACGGTATTTAACCCTTTTCGTAGCCATCATTCAACATTCACCAGGTGGTGGAAGACGTCGTTTTGGATATGTTAAAGAGGAGTTGTTGTGGTAGCCATGGTTCGAGTCCTTTTACTATTGTGCTTGAAAGCCACACCTATTAGAGGTGAATTCTTGTGATGGTCTATGATAGCCTAAAGCGTTTAACTATGAACGTTGTTATTGTTGTCCATAAAAAGCCATTTGTTAACTGAGAGAAGAAGTTGGGACATCTGTGTGATTAGGAACCAGTTGCATCTTTGATCAAAATTTTGAAGTTGAGAGATCAATTCAAAGTATGTCTGCCTGGAGGGCTTCAACATACAAGGTTTCATATTGAGAATCAAGACTGGTGAGGAGGCAAAAAACTTTTTCTTGATCTGGAATAAGTTTCCCAATGGCTACTAAATTGTCACAGAGACATTTAAATTTGCTAACGTGTTCGATAATTGTTGTGTGATCTTCTTTTCAAAGATAGGTCACTTATTGTCGCAATGTTAAACTCACATTCTTGTGACCATTGAGCATATGCATTTTTTAGGTCTTTCAAACTACAGGAGTTGTGTCGTGCCCAACGACGAGTCTAAGAGTTTCCTTGGAGAGTGTTCTAATGATCCACCCCTAAAAGAGACAATCAAACTTTTGCCATGCTATGAAAGCAACTGTTAAATTTGGAGTGGAATTTTCTACATTTTTTGAGCTGTTTAGATTTAGAGCTATGAATTTGTTAGGAGTAAGATCTTTATTTGTGAGATGCTCGACCAATTTTTGGCTTTTTACAAGAGCCAAGGCTTGCTCATACCACAAGGGATAATTGTTTGGGATGAGTCGGAGAGTGATAAAATTGCCAACATTTAGTGATAAGGTAGTCATAGCTAAGGGAAGGAACGAAAGATAAGATGAGAACAATGTCAAAGCTGTGACTATAATGTTGACTAGGTTCACAACAGCTTTAATACCATAAAAAAAATTTTATGTCGAGAGAACTAGTTCTGAAAAAAAACTATGGAAGGTGTTTGTATTGAATTTCAACGTGAACACTAAGTGAAGTATTTAAACACAATTATATTGACAAAATCCAAAAATATTCAAATAAAAAAATTCAAGAAATCTGGTTGGTTCTTATTTGACAGCCAAAAATTCCTCATTAGTAGAAGTTTGTTGGATCATACTGAATTTCCCTTATTTGAAGATTTGAGTGGATCATCATTTTAGTTTGAATTTGTTACTGTTAGATCCCTAAGATCACTCAACTTCTGTCTATTGATCGAGACTAGATTGTGAGAGTCTTCACCCTTTTTTCTCCAAGAATTTTGAGCATCCTTATTTCTCCATAAACTCTCACAGTTATTAGACATGCTGAGTTGTGATATGTTGCTAACACACATACACACACGCCGTAATGAACCAAAGATTCCTCCTCCTCCTCCTGGATAAACTTAAGCCTGACATTAATAAACCACTTTAAATTCCCATCCTCCTCTCGCTTTCCCTCAAGCAAAGCATTTTCAGGTACGTTTTACACTTTGTAATAATTTGTTTTGCCGTATAACATTATTATAACATTATTCTGGTACGTGGTCATGCATGATGCAAAAATATATGTTTTCAAATGAAAAGGTTTGATTAGGATTCTGTTGCTTGATTTAGTGGCTTATTCTTTCAAGTGTGGTGTGGTTCCAATTATTTCGCCGCGCGAGGAAGTTTACAAAATGCGAAAAAACAATGGCATTTGTAGCTGTAGTTGTTATTAAGTCATTTGATTGCACAACATCCTTAATAGTAGGATCTTGAAAATTCAAAGAATCCAAAGATTCTGATTGCTTTCAGGATATATTTTAATCTAGAAATTCCAGAGTTCATTTTATACATGGTTTCAACCTCGTACAACTTGAAGAAATACTTTTTATCATGGAAATTACATTAATTTAATGATATTTTTCTTGACAATTAAACAGTATCATTCATTGCTGATAAAATATTGTTTATTGAGCTGGTTGTTTATACAAAACAATATTTATACATGTCCAATTGTAAGTAATTGATTGGTTTACAAGGATTGAGGATAAAATAATGCCTCTATTAGAGAGGGAAAAAGATTGGAATAAAGAAAGAAAATGATCATTTATGATGAAAATCATATCCAACCAATACCCAATACTTCTTCATTCACTTTAGTATTTAATAAAACTTGTATAATGAAAATCTATTAATTAGACCTTTAAAGATTGTGAAAATAATGTACATATGTCTGCTGTAATTGTAATTCGTTATTCATTATCAAAAGAAAATATTTCAATTTGATATTGTTTCTCTTAAATTCTTACTAGAAATATTCTAAATGTTTTTCCCCAAACAGGAAATTATTTTGTAACTGACAGATAAAATTTTTTGTAATATCAGAAAAAAATGTGCTTTCTAATTGGAGTTTCGTTGTCCGTTCATGTTCCCATCATATTGGAAGCCAAAGGTAAATTCTCTTCTGCAAAATTATAGCCCCCACCCATAAATACAGAAACTGTTGCCATCATGAAGCTAATAAAAACCGAACTTATCAGTCCACTACTGAAGGCAAGATGTCACCAATTGACATTTGAAAGGATTTATCAAATCTTCCAGCTTTCATGAAAGCCAAGAAAGGATATACAACGAGAAGAAGTTAATTTGCAGTTGTCATAATCTCTGTTGGATGCCAGTTACTCCTGGTTCAGATTTTCCACGTGATTCTCTTTTTAACTTTTGCCAAGTTTCGACCTTTGCGTGATAAAACATCATTTCAAAGGGACCGAAGCTATGTGTCACAAAAATAAAGGGCCACAACAAAACAACACGTGTATATACATGCATGCATCTGTAAGGATGTGGTTTCATATTTCATTGGTGGAGTGGGGTTGGTTTCTTGGAATTATAGCAGTCTAAAGAAACAAAATAACTTTTTTTGAACTGTGAAATTTCTTGGACAGGAATATGTTTGCCAAGCTTTAAATACAGATTGTTGGTTTCTTTCGTTATCTAGAGTTCTAAAGATTCTTGAGTAGCTTTCAGTGGTGCAAAGTAGTTCTACCAAAGATTCTTGAGTAGCTTTCAGTGGTGCAAAGTAGTTCTACCAAAGATTCTTGAGTAGCTTTCAGTGGTATGAAGTAGTTCTGCTTTTGCACTAGTATATTCTTGATACTTCTTTTTGCTATGCGCTATACGTCAGTTTTTCTATTTCTTGCTTTCTCTTTATATCGGCATATTTATTTACTCTAGTTGTGCTGTTAGAGTGTAGTTAAGAATAAATTTTCTTTATTATGTTAAAAGTTTACGCGATTTTTGCATGTCTGCAGAACATAAGCAACTGGTCTACCGTTTCAGCGGAGAAAACTTCCTGAAACCAAGTTGGAAAGTAGGAATTTTGGCGTTAAGGGAGAGAATTTTTTGTTAATTTGACGCATTTTCATCTGGGTTAAAGGCAAAAAAAAGAAGACGACGGGGGTTAGGTTTGGCCTGCTTTCTCTTGCTCTTTTTGTTGGTTTTATGCTGAAATTTCTTAAAATTTCCTTGAGAATAGTTCAAATACAGCCGTTGGTTAATGAATTGGCTAGGAAAAGTGACAATTAAAATGAGGATCAACACAGTCTCAAATTATATTCTGTTGAATTCTTAAGATTCGATAACAGCAAGAAATAGTTCAAATCTTGTGTTGGACTTGCCTAAACACACTATACTCTGAGTCTTTTTTTTTTTTTTTCAAATTTCCTAAAGAATATAACATCCACACACTTTTAATGTTTTGGTCATGCACGTCCACGTAAAAAAAAAAACACGAAAATTTTTTTACTGCATATATCACATATTCTTAGTGAATTTTCGTTTCTTACATCACTTTAAACTTTTTAATTGAAGTACCTTGGTTAACTGAGTTTTCTCAATCGGCAAAATCCAACAATGGTGGCAGAAAAAAATTTTTGTAAGCATTGATTTCTCTTTGAAGAGATGAATTTGAAATAATTATTTTGTTCGGCCCTCTGTTGGGATTTTCAGTCTTTAAAAATGGAGAATCAATCAATTTGATTTTTCCCCTTTAATTCTTTCTTTTGGTTCATTTTCAGCGAAAATGGTAACAAGAAAAATGGATCTCCGATCTGACACTGTCACCAAACCAACTGAATCTATGAGGGCTGCTATGGCAAATGCTGAGGTTGATGATGTAGTATTAACATATGATCCAACCGCATTCCGCTTAGAAACAGAAATGGCGAAAGTTATGGGCAAGGAAGCAGCTCTGTTTGTGCCATCAGTCACAATGGGTAACCTCATTAGTGTTCTTTTTCATTGTGACAAAAGGAGGCAGTGAAGTCGTTCTAGGAGAGAATTCTCAGATTCATATTTACGAGAATGGTGGCATTTCTACAATTGCAGGTGTCCATCCAAAGACTGTTAAGAACAACAAAGATGGAACAATGGATATTGATTTAATTGAAGCCGCCATCAGAGATCCAAAAGGGGAGCTTATGTACCCTACTACTAGGCTTATCTGTTTGGAGAATTCACAAGCAAAGTACTTGTTTTCCCCATGAAATAGTTTAGCATGTGCTGCATAGATGTATAATGTTTGTTGGTTATTCCATATTCCTGCCCTGCTAAGAGTTTCACTCGTACCATCATAAACTTAATCTGATGGCATAAGAAGTTTCTGAGAGAGGTTAATATATGAAGGTGGGAAGCTGGCTGTTCTCTGCCTGCATGAATTTCCAAATACTTCAATCATAAGTGAGACTTGGATGCTTATGCAATGGAACCAAGATTTTGGACCTGGACAGTGAAATTTACTTACTCTGTAGGAGGGTTTTAGCAGTTATTTTGAATTTATCTTTGTGCTTATATATTCTGGTCTTCTTTTGTTTGATAACAGAGTATGTCACATGAACGCTTCTCAATTGTTATTTGAAATTTTACATCAGCTAATGTGAATATTATTTTCCTCTGTTTGGTCGACAAGAGAAAAATCGTAGTCACTTATACTCTGGTTGGATATAGAAAACAAAGGGGAAAACAATAATTATTCTGGAAGCTATTATTAACCAATCTTGTTTCATTATGCTTACAATTGACTAATTACTGCTCTCACATGGAAATGGAAGAATTATGGTTTTTCATGAGGCTTTCGGTTTCCTTTATTCTTGTGACATAGTGCTGCTTACTGCACCTAGTGTGTTGGACCTTTAGAAATCTAGGAAGTCTGCTGTTGAGTGCACCTAGTATATTTTGCAATTTATTTAATTAGTTGCTTGTCCTTGTTAATAATTCTTATATATGGCATTTTAAGTTTTTAACTGCAGCTGTCGGTGGTAGATGCCTTTCTGTAGAATATACTGACAGAGTTGGAGAGATTGCCAAAAAGCATGGCTTAAAGCTTCATATTGATAGGGCACGCATTTTCAATGCAGTAGTTGTGAGTTAATCTTTTTCCTTTAAATATTTCAAGTTTTATGAATGCATACAGTTGAATTTCTGGTTATCGTTTTGAAACTAGTGCTTGATGTAATGTATATGAAAATCTACTTAGAAGAATATATAAGAGAACGTAATTTCAAGGACATAATTACTACTTTGGAATTTTGTTGAAAAGCATTTTTAGATGATTTTTTATTTGAGAAGAGCTCTGACGAGATCATTTATTTCATTTTTCTAGGTAGGCTAACTTTGTTTTCTGCTATTCCGCACTTAATGCTTCTGTCTATTAAATGAAGTTTAAATGTGTTCTTGCCTACCATTTTAGTGGGTTTATGTTTGACTCTTCCACACATCGACTTGTCTACATCTCACATACTAATTGTCTCACAGTATGCTAGGTTTAATTGTTTTCACCCAGTATGAGACTATGAGAAAAAGTCGTACTCTTTATTGGTTCAAAGATTCTCTTGCAGTTGTTTTACTGCTCCTCTTTCCTGCTCTATCTCCTTTTATGGATAAACGCGTATATGATCAATCATCTAATCTTTGGGAGATTTGTCTTTCAGGCACTTGGTGCTCTTGGTCATAGGCTCGTGCGGGCTACTGATTACCCATAGTCTTATGACATACTTGGAAAATTTATGTCTTTTGCTGGGTTTTATTATGCAATAACTGAACTTTCTTCATGCATCCGAATTGTTTATGAGTCAGGTGTGCTTATCAAGGGCTCTTGGTGCTCCAGTTGTACCTGTTATTGTTGGATCCAAAAACTTCATTAACAAGGTAACGATGATAAATTTGCATTCATGAGTAACAGTAATACTATCCCACATAAATTTAGAAGCCAAACGTTTTCCTTTTTTTGCTCTTTAGGCTAGAAGGCTCCAGAAAACCTTGGGTGGTGGGATGAGACAGGTTGGTATTCTTGTTGCTGCTGCTTTGGTTGCTTTACAAGAGAATGTTGGAGAGCTCGAGGGTGATCACAGGAAAGCTAATTTACTTGATCTTTTGTAACTATCTGTCTGGTTGGGAAAAGAAAAAATTGTGTTTTCCCTTTTCATATGCAAATTTTGGATCACACTGATTGATTTTGATTTGCAGAAGGATTGAATCAAATTAAAGGATTAAGAGTGGATCTTGAAACAGTGGGGACCAAAATAGTATGTATTCTACTTACCAAAGTTCAAAGTCTTGATGGGTGACTAGTTTGCATTCTACTCAAGATTGGAAATTTTGGATAGAATAAACACGAAAGGAAACGTAATTACTAGTCAATTTGTTAGAATCCACAGCAGTTTTTGGCTTCGTTTTTATGCAGTGGCTCTTGTTTATATTTTTCCCAATAAGTGGTCAAAACAATAGACGAATTACTAAATCATGGGAATATCCCAGTTTTGTTGTTTGTAATAATTCCAAATAGTGTTATATAAGCTTGATTCAGAGACTTTTAACAAGTTCTATATTTTACATTTGTTTTTTCATATGTATTACCAGGTATATTTCGACACAGTAGAGGGCCCAAAATGGAATGCTGAGAGTCTATGCAAGAATTAACGAGAACACGGTGTACTTAATGATGTCCGAGAGCTCTTCAAGGCATGTTTTGAGTACTCAAAAATCATCTGAAATACAGTATACTGAATACTTTTTTCATACAGTCCTTCCCTTTGCAGTCTGGATGTTTAGCAATCACCAAACTTACTCATGTGTCAGTTGAATGAAGTAAAATTGCCTTTCAATTAAGCTACTATACAGGATTTCTTATTTCTTTCAGAATCTGAGTTGTTCTCCACCATGAAATTTCAGAATGCGACGTGCAGTACACTTTATCATGCTTTCAGGTGATTAATACAACATTAAATATCTCAACCTCAGGGTGGTTATAATTTCTTGAATTATGGCTTAGACTTACATTCCTGTTAACTTTTGCTAACTTTTGCATATTGCAGCGAGCGTTGACTGGAGTACATGAAGAAAATGGAAACTAGTGGGAGAAATTGTCATCCTTCTCTGTTAGAAGTTACAAGTATGTTCATGTGCTTCAGGAAAATGTTTGAACTTTAATTAAGAATTATTATAACTGTAACTGCTTTCACTATAAACAATGCTTTTAAGCCGTCTCTTTTTCATCATCTTCTCTGGTGCAAGTTGTAGCTAATATGTTTCCAATATTCTTACAATATATACTGAAAGCAAAATGAGCACTTTGTTTGTTTCTCTAAAATTAATTATTAATTAATGTTACAAAACACTTTTTTTAATTTTAATTTCAAACTATAATAGAAATTAGAAACCTCACAATTTCAACTTGAAGGGCAAATGGTAGTGGCTTTTGCTGCACAGCATTTGATTTGCTGAAAAGATGGGAACTTCAAGAAAGTCTTAGTAGAAATGGAAATTGGTATAGGCATTATTAGGCAATGGATTATTAGTATGCTTCCAATTAGAAGTCCTTCATTGTCTTTTCAGACAGAGTAGCAATTGCAAATTGCTACTAGGATATTTATTTATTTATTTATTTTTGCTATAATATTATTGGTTAAAGTTATATCAAGATATGGTGTTTTAAGTTCAATTATCTCTATATCTTTAAAAAAAATTTACTCTTAGATATGCACGAAAAAGATTGAATTCTCAACTTCAAAGTTTAGGCAGAAATAGGAGCACCAACAACACAAGTTGTAATTTTCATAATATTTTGATTAATTTAAGAATTATACAAAAATAAAATAGGAAGAGATTGATTTTGACTCTAAACAATGCTTCAATATGTAAAAATACATCATCTAAATTATGATGTTTATATTAATAAATAATTATTTTAATTCAGAATTTTAAATTTTTATTCTTCCATATCAATAAGGTAAGGTGAATGTCTAATATTTACATTTTTCAGTTCAATAATGACATGTGGAAACCTATAAAAAAACAAAATTCAATAACCCTTTTGTTCCCTGAACAAGTAACAGCTGAGACCAGGAGAAATGGATGATTACTATGGTAAAGCGTGATTGAATCTTCAATTTTCTGTTCCATTTCATAATAATTAATAATAGAATATTTATTGTATATATAAAAATTTTCTTGGTTTCAACATCTATTTCTATTCTTTCTTGTAACCCTATTTGTAGGCTTTAGATTCCAAATGCAGGAATTGTGTTTCTTGCTGGAAGTAGAAGTATTTACATTTCCTTTCTTAGCATTCATAATACATCTTCCATGGGGAAATGGGTAAAGATTTAGTGATTTATTTTAATTCAATTATTCATAATGTCGATTATTATATATATATATATGCTAAAATAAAATCATTATTTTTAATGTCAGAAACATTCCCAACTCCCAACCCTAGCCCCACATCAACAGTAAGTCATAGTCACCCATAAAGAAATTAAATATGTCGAATTTACAGTTGATCAAATATCCAAAATGTTCCTAGGCATATATGGATATGGATATATAGACTTTGTGTTTTAATTTATCTTAATATGTAGAACTTTCATAGATAAATTAATTAATTAAAATCATAAAACCACTGTCTATGCAAGTTCTAGTTCTAAGAAATTAATCCAAATGAATTGACCTTAAAAAAGGTTCTAATATTCCTCAATAAGATATAAATTCTTCTGGTTTTCTAGAATTGATCTTTGATAAGGATTTTGCTTTAGAAAAGAAGAAACACTGAAGGGAATTGCTTTGAAGGTTCCTAAATTTGTTGCCTTCGGATTGTATACAATTTTAAGTTTTGCAAGCAAACCCAATGGCATTGGTAGGAATTATTCCAAAATTTTCTTTTAATTTTGTGCATCTCATAGCTATTTTGTATTACTTAAAAATGCAATTCAAAATTTTTAGATCTTGACGAATTTCTAAATCGAATTAATTGTTTGAATGAATCCAAGGAATTGAATTATATAATTTGTAGTAGGTAGGACTTATCTATAAGAAATGAATAATCGAATATTAAAAAATATTTCTTATTTAACTGTTTAATTAATCATAAGACTGATTCTCAAAGCTACAAACGTTAATTACTTTTAAAAAATTTTAACAATTAAATTATATAAGAATTACGAATAAAAATTTCTGTTGATAAATATTAAAAGGAAGCTAATGCTTTCTCATTTACACAGTTACTTAATTATATATACATATGCTAGCTATTTATGGCTTTGAAAATGCCGAACATATTTTGGTGTTGCTTTCCTTTCAGTTGAAGCATCAAGCAAACATTTCGTTGTCTTGTTCAATCATCACTAGTGACAATCATTCATGGCCAACAAGATATTCCTCTTTAGAAAAAAATAAAAAAGTAAAATGCCGAATTCTTTCCACTGAAAATTATAAAACATGTAGCTACCAAGTATTAAATCTTTTGATTTTCAAATTAATTTCCTGCCCATAAAATCAAAAACAAAGGTTACAATGATTAATAGTAAAAATGGGTTAACTCATAAAATAACCAAATTTATGTTTCAAGTTTTTAGATTTAATTGACGTAAAGAATTAAAAAAAAATGGTTGATTTGATTTCGACCAAAAACATATATCTTATATAGTACGTTTGCTATTTTTTTAATTATATAATTTTTTCGAAATGTAAGCTTTATTGACGTTTTAGCTACAAACAAACCCTCTAAAAAAGAAAAGCGTATTCTCAGGTAAAATTGATGATGCAATTTATGCATCACTAGCTAGCGTCGTACAATAATGATCCTTCGAGAAAACAGCACAGATTATTCTCTTTAAACAGAAGTAATTAATTAAATGGATTAAAATTAAAATCTTCAAAAGAAACCCTTTCAATTTGACAGGTTGATTCCATTATTCTTGTTTGATTGTGAGAATTCTTCGTAGGTTTCTTTTCTCTTTCTCGTCTTCTGTATTTTTTGAAGAAAAAAGGAAAAAAAAAAAAACTCTCTGCATTAGAAACTATTTTTGACGATTGTTAAAGACTTCACATAACCAAACGACTTTTCAATGGTAGGGTTACGTTGATAAATGATGCAACTCTTCAATTTTTCTTATTTCTGTTGTAATTCTATTTTTTAAAATAATTTTTAACTTATAAGTTATACTTAAAATTTTTCAAAAAATACGATAAAAAATTAAGATTGGAACAAAAAATTAGAAATTAAAAGAAAATATTTAGATATATACCATTCAATCCCAACCCACTTTTACTTTTTAAAATAGAGGAGAAGCCTTGTATATTTTATTTGATTTTTAAAAATATTACATAAATATGGATTAAATTTCTCCCAAATTATGTGAGACTCAAAAAACGTAAACTGTTTTTATGAAATTAATTAACATTCACAAACTTATCTTAAAATTCATAATCTCTCTATTTTTCCATAATCACTATAAATTGTTTGACTTCCATAATGGCATAACACATCAAATATAACATTACCTCGTACATAAGCAACATAAAAATGATGTCATTATATATTGAGAAATTAACACAAATGATCATCTTTTGTCCTATAATACCATAAAAAAAGACCTGATCAAAAAGTATTTTTAAATTTAACTAAATATATTTTTAAATTATTCTATCTTTTAAAATTGAATAAATCAAGTCCTCTGTGTGTCTTTTGACTTCATTTTTCAAACATAACAAGTTAGATTTATAACCAACATTTCTTTTTCAACTTATTTCTGATCGTAGATCCAACTAAACAACTGCACAATCTGTGAGTTTCTAATCCTTTTTTGCGTTTTATATTTAGTTAAAAATTAGAATGTTAAACAAAATCAACATGTGTCGTGAATATTGTGGGATAGTTTAAACGTAAAAAAGTGACAATGAGATGTAAATATTGTGTGATGGTTTAAATGTATGAAAAATAATAATATGATTTATATATTTTTGATGAGTCAATTTTTGGATCGAAAATAGTTCATCAGAGAGAAATGAACGCTGTCAAAATTTATTATCAAGTAAAATAATGTCTATTATCGAAAGTGGTTAATTTCGATAATTGAAAAACTAAGTTCGAGAGTATAAAAAATAATAATTTCGATAGTGATTTTAAGAGTGTAGAATACAATTGATTTTTAAAGTAAAAACTTAAATTCGAATGTAAGGATATAAACCCATTTCAAGTGTGAGGATTTTAGCCTATTTTGAGTGTGAGTATAAATTAATTTCAAGAGTGGCAAATGTTAAATTTGGGTATAACAATTATATTGATTTCGATAGTGTTAAATATTAAATTCGAGAGTGATGATTTAACTGATTTCGATAGTAATAATATAAATGGTCCATTTTGAAAGTGAGATAGTGAAATTTGAAGGTGAGAATTGCGTATTTTTGAGAGTGACAATACACCGATTTTGAAATAGAGAATTTAATGAGTTTTAAAAGTTTATTTATTTATTATGGTGTGTGTGTGTGTGTGTGTGTGTGTGTGTGTGTGTGTGTATATATATATCACATTTATTCTGATTTTTTTATAGGTTCATATAGTATTCATAAGGGAGCAAAGTATACTTTATAGCGTAATATAGTTTTTTTAAGTAACGATATTGATAAAGCTCAAAATCTAACTTTAGAAAAGACATTAAAAATGGTATAACCAAAAGATGAATCGAATGAAGAAGTTCATTGAGATGGATTCAAATATGACAAAGAAGAACAACTGATAATTGTTGCAAAAGAGCTAGCATCGCAATGCCTTTCTCAGTCTTATGGTATTTACAACATTGTCTCTTTTGTAATAATTATCAACTCTTACATAATAGTAAATCAATTAATTTTTACTTAAAAATAACATTTAATTGAATTATTGACAAAAACAATGTAAAAAAGTAAAAATTGATAATTATTACAAAAAAACCAACATTGCGATACTATGAGAACGAGAAGGGTATTTGTGATGCTGGCTCTTTTGCAACAATTATCAGTTATTATTTCTTCGTCATCTTTGAATTCATCTCAATAAGCTTTTTCATTCCATTCATTTTCTTGTCTTCGTGGAAGTTAGATTTTGAGCTTTATTAACATCCGTCACTTAAGAAAACAGTGTTACATTATTTAAAAATAGGTCAGGTGCAAGATTGAGTTTTGACATTGACATATGATCGAGTTATAATCTTGAATAAGTAATATTAAATTTATAATCATGTAATCAATAATTATATTATATATAATAATATTACTTTTTCTATTGAAGTTTGAAAGTATATTGATAATATTGTTTTTCTATTACTGTAAGGGTGGTTGGAAAGATTGATTTTTATCGTAGAAAAAAAAAAGGTTTTAATCAGAATAAACAAACAAACAAACATTTCACAAATTCACATTCTTCATCAATATGAATTTTACAATTACAGCTTCTCAGTTGTAGTTGATGAATTTAACAATTTTACTTTCTTCTTTATCTTATTCAACTTTATTCCACAATTGAAGAAAGCATCTGTAGAATCTCAGTCAATAGTATCACTTTCACAATCATAATCTTCATAAGTACTCAAATTTACTAATATGTCAAACTGGTTTAAATCTCAAAGAAAATAGAGTTGAAATATAATATATTTTAAAAAGAAAGAAAGATTCTCTCTCCATATTTTGTGAACTCAAACATTAAGAACCTCATTGTGCTCATTGGATTCCCTAACCAACCCTCTCTCTTTTGACTGTGAAGTACATAAAGCTATTAGAAAGAAAAAAATTATGAAGAATGAAAAAAACAATTAGAAGGTGGTTTTGAAGTTGATCGAAAGTGAGGGTAATGTGGTTAATCGAAAGTGAGTGATGC